>JASPKP010009670.1:0-5000 GCA_030674155.1 Stramonita haemastoma
CCATGTATTTTTTTTACATCCAGTTCCCATGTGAAATATTTTTTTTGTAAATCTTGTCATCGTTCCCACTGCACACAATGGCATACTCTTTGAAAAGCGAACAGGATTTAACTGCACAAGATGTTTCTGCTGCATTCGAAAGGGGACCTTGGTTTATATTTTTCACCCAAAGGATTTGGGGTAGAGTGGGTCAGCACGATTTTTAACCCCCCAGGAAAAAAATCCCCCGAACAGGAATCAAACCCCGGGTCTTTCAAATCGAGGCAATTTTTCTACCACTGGCTACCCATCCCCCCAGAATCCCAGCGAGGGGTGTACAGGTGAAGACATTTGCAGAGATAAAGGGAGCAGATTTGTAAAACATTGAACAGAGGGTACTAATTTTAAATGTCACTCTTAAAAGAACGGGGCAGCCGGGAAGAGATTACAAGAAGGAGTGAGTGTTAAATTTTAAAAAAAAAAAAAAAAAAATTTTTAAAGACTAATTGAGCGCAGAGTTTTGAAGGTCTAGGGGTTTGAAGGGATAAAGCATTTGGAACGATGACCAACATTTACAAAACTGCGTAATATAAAAGGAATGGATGTAAAAAAAAAAAAAATTTTAAAAGCGCTTGAGTCTTATTCGTTATCCTTGAAATAAAAGAATAATGATAAAAAAAAAAAAAAAAAAGAAAACACACGCACACACATAGTCACTCCCCACACAACACACACACACCCCACAAAAAACACACACACCCACACACACAACACACACAAAAACACACACACACACACAACACACAGAGTACACATACAAATTGTGGCTGAGCTTTGATTAAAAATCCATCCCCGTGTGTATGCATTTTTGCAAATGTTGTCATTTTTTCCCCCACGGCACACTAGGGCCTCCCTTCCAAAAGCAAAACGGGTTTTTAAAACATGTCACAAGATGCCTGCATGCGTTCACATACGGACCTCAGTTTGTAGTCTTACTTCATCGTGTGCCGGTGGAACAATGACATTTACAAAACTGCATACACACAGGGACTGGATGAAAAAAAAAGCACAAGAGTGTTTATCCCAATCCTCGTAAAAAAAGAAAAAAACAAAATCAAAATAATAAAGCAAGGAGCCCCCAGTGCTAGCCACTTTGTCATTACAGTTCGTAAAATTTTAAAGGGTTTGCTTCATTTATTAAAAGATTGTTTTTTTTTTTTTTTTTCCCTTTTCAACTGAAGCCACACAAATTTTACATTCCACTTTGTTACAGAACAGGTATAGCAGTTGATCAATTTTAAGTTTTGATACACACCACACACACACACACACACACACAACCCCACACACACCCACACACACACAACACACACACTGTGTTATTGTTTTATCATCATTTTGTGTGTTGTGTGGGGTGTGTGTGTGTGGTTGGTGTGTGTGTGTGTGTGTGTAAAAATTTAATGTGTGTGTTGTGAAATGATTATCTGTTTGGATGGAGGGCCTAAACATACTGTTACATACCCGTAAAAAAATGGAGGGCCTAAAAAACGGATGAATACCAGTGAAAAACTGGTCAACATCTTAATTGTCAATAAATAGTTTTAAACGTGAAAACACAAACCTTTTAAAAGGGTTCTATGTGGTTTGGGTTTTTTTTGCTTGTTTTCTGTCTTTTTTTTCTTTCTTTGCCCCGGGGGGTTTTAAAAGGGTTGGCCGTGTTTTAAGTTGTAAGCGTAAAAAAAAACTTTTTTTTGTTGTAAAATATTTTTTTGATTTTCTTTTGTGTGGTGTGTGTGGTGGTGTGTTGTTCAATCAATCAATCAAACAAATTTTTATTTCCAATGGTAATTGAGTAAACAGCGATCTGCTTTTTTTTTTTTTCCCCAAGCCATCTATCAAAGAAAAGAAAAGAAAAAAAAAAACAAAACAATAGCAAAAAACAAAACTTGTGTGTGTTGGGGTGTGTGTGTGTGGGTGTGTGTTGGTGTGTGTGGTGTGTGGTGTTGGTGTGTTTGTGTCAGTGGTTTTGTCTGTATGCATGGGGAAAGATGAGATAAATTTAAAGCATTTAAAAAAAAAAAAATTTTTAAGCAGGACATAATTATTATGCTATTATGATTTTTCTATCACCATGACAAAATTTTTTAAATCAATGAAATTTTCACATGGTCATCGATCTGGAATACCTCCCCCTCTCCCTTCGGCAAGAGCCTGCTTATGACACTTAAAAAACCAAAACCCCAAACGCACTTATTCAAATGTAATATTTTCGCCCTTTTGTTTTCCCCCTTTTATCGTCCCAGCCTTCAAAACTGAAATGTTCCCTTTTTACCCTGCCAAAGTGAAAACCTTATAATGTGCGCGGTGTTGGGGTGTGTGTTTGTGTGTGGTGTGGCGGGGGTTTCGCGGCGTGTGATGTACATTTGAATTTGTTAAAAAAAATTAAATTTGTATTGATTGCTTAGTGTTTTATAGGTTTAATCAAGCGTTTGATTTGTTTTTTTTCAAATACGGCTGTAAAAATTCCTTTTAAATTTATTATTTTTATCATTATTTTCACAATTAATTTTCATTATTAAAAAACCTGCATCCATACTTTCTTACCCAGGCTCTTTTCCTAAAGACTAGAGTGCACTCCATATCCCCTTTTGAGACGAGGGTGCCCACTATTATTTTATATTATTATTATTATTATTATTATTAAAATTATTTTTTATTATTATCATCATTAATTTTTTGTTGTTATTGATGTTTGTTTTTGTTATTACATCATCATCATCTCATCATTTTTTGTTTTCATTTATTATTTTTTACCATCATTATTATAATTTTATTATCATTTTTTTTTTATCATTATCATTTTTTTTTTAATTTTTTTATTACTTTTTTAAAATACTTTTTTCATTTTTATTTTTTTAAATATATTTTTTTAATTTTATTTAAATTTTTTTTTTTCTTAAATAAAATAAAAAAATAAATTTTATTATTATCACACCCTATTATCACAGTACCCTAAGGGTTTTGGGGAGCACAGTTGGGAACTGGACATCAGCAATGCGGGGCACGTTTCCCAAGACCAACCCTTACATCATCACATCATCACATCTCATCATCATATCACTTCCATCATCATCATCATCAACATCACTACATCACACCACCCCACATCATCATCATCACCACATCATCATCACTATCACCCTCATTATCATCATCACTATCATCATCATTACATCGTTATCATCATCACCACCATCATCATTATCATCACATCATCATCATCATCATCATCATCACTATCTCATCATTTTCAATCATTTTTCTGTCATCACTTACTATCATTACATCATCAAAAATACCCTAAGGTCTGGGAAACACAGTTGCAGAGCTGGGCACAGCAAGCTGTGGGCATTTTTTCCCAAACCAACCATTATTATCATCACATCACATCTCATCTCACATCATCACATCATCACACTATCACACATCATCACATCATTATCATCATCATTATCATCATCATTATCATCATCTTTTAATTTTCATTTCCAACAGTACCCAAGGGGCTGGGCACACAGTGGCAGAGCTGGACATCACAATCTGCGGCCGTTTCCCAAAACCCCAAACCATTATTATCATCACCATCAACATCACACATCATTCATCATCAAAATCATCATCATCATCAACATCATCATCATCACATCACATCACCCCACCACCACCACCACACCCCCCACCAACCACCACCACCACCACCACCACCACCACCCCACCACCAAAAAACATTATCATCATCATATCATCATCATTTTCATCACACCACCAAAACCCCCACCACCACATTACATCTCATCATCACACATCATCATCATCACACTATCATCATCAACATCATCATCATCATTAAAATCACATTACATCACATTATCATCATCATTATCATCATTATCATTATTATCAACAGTACCCTAAGGGTCGGGGGGCACAGGGCAGAGCTGGACATCAGCAATGCTGCGGAAAACTTTCCCAAGCCCAAATTTTCACATTTTTTACCCCGAGGTGGGGACACTGAAAAAAACCCGTGTTTTGGCAAGGGGGAACATGTGTTGCTGTTTGGCATCGAGTAAAGACTATAGGTGGCACAGGGGGGGGGGGTCCCCGCTTTACACTACAGTCATGTGGACCTTTATTTTTGATGGTTGATAGTCAAACTTTTGTGGTGTTTGTGTGTGTGTGTGTGTGGTTTGTGTGGTGTGGGGTGTGTGTTTTTGTGTGTGTGTTGGTTGGTGTGTGTGTGGGGTTTGTGTTGTGGTGGGTGTGTTATTTGTTTCTATTGTGGCTGGGACGGGATAGCCATGGTCAGAGCACCGCTTTCCCCCAGCCAAAGTTTAACGCTTTGAGTGTGGGTTTCCATTGGATGGTGACCGTTTGCGGCCCCTTGGGCTTCAGCAGTCCCCCCAGTTTCTGTGCTTTCAAAGCCTTGAAAACCCCCAAAAAGGTTGTGTGTGTGTGTGTGTTACATGCATGATTGGTTTATGTACTAGTACATTGGTGTGTGCGTGTGTGTTTTTTATGTGGGGCAGGATGCTGGGGTTCAGGCAAGTACATTGTGTGAAAGTGTGTGGTGTGCATGCATGGTTTTTGTGTGTGCATGTGGTGTGTGGCATGCACGTCGTACATGCACGTGCATGTGTGGTGTGGGGTTCATTGGTGGGGGCACTTTCAAACACGCACGCGCAGCATGGTTGGTTGTGTGCACGGCGCAAAAACATGCAAACCCCCATGCTGATGTGACAACATATAGATATAACATGGCAGACACTTGGCATCCACAGACGGGGATGACCTGCTATCACGGGGGGGATGAGGTGCATGTGGTGGGTGTGCCTGCAGCTCTCGCAGTCAGATGGACCGCTGTTTTTCCCGGGGGAACATTTTTATTTATTTATTTATTGATTGATTTATTGATTATTTTAATTTTATTGATTAAAGTTGCTTTTAAAAATTGGACGTTTTTT
>JASPKP010009670.1:7500-10095 GCA_030674155.1 Stramonita haemastoma
CATTTAAATTTTTTTTTTTTTTTTTTTTTTTTTTTTTTAAAAAAATTTTTTCTTTAAAAAAAACCTGTGGGCCCGGGGATGTCTTAACCATCCTGCCACCATCATTCCACCATCAGTCTTTTTAAAAAAATTAAAAAATATTTTTTCTTAAAAAAAAAATTGTTTTCAGGCGAACGTCTAACCATCCTGCCACCTTCCCCACCATTAAATTAAAAAAAAAAATTTTTTTATTAAAAAAATTTTTTTTAAAAAACTTGTTGGCAGGCGAACGTCTTAACCATCCAGCCACCCTTCCTTCCACCAAAATTAAAAAAAAAAATTTTTTTTTTTTAAAATTTTTCTTTAAAAAAAACTTTTGGCAGGCGAACGCTTAACCCTCCTGCCACCTTCCTTCCACCATTAATTAAAAAAGAAAAATTTTTTATTAAAAATTTTTTTTTTTTTTTTTAAAAAACTTTTTTGGCAAGGGGGAACGTCTTAACCCCCCCTTGCCACCTTCCTGCCACTATTTGTCTATTTTTTTTTTTATTTTTTTTTTTCTTTAAAAAAAAAACTTGTTTGGGAGGCGGGCGCTTTAAAAACCCTCCGCCCCCCCATCCTTCCAACCCCTCATTTTTTTTTTTTTTTTTAATAAAATTTTTTTTTTCAAAAAATTTTTGGCAGGCGAACGCCCCTTTCCAAACCTAAAACCACCATCCTTCCACTACAATTAAAAAAAAAAATTTTTCTTAAAAGAACTTGTTGGGGCAGGGGGAACGTCTTAAAACCCCTCCTACCACCATCCGCCTTTTTTTTCAGCGATTTTCCCCCAATGGGGGCAACGGGGACGACGAGTGAAGCGGTTCGCTTCAGCTGTGGGGGGCAAAGGAGCACCCCAATTTCAAAAAGAAAAAAGGGGTCATCAAGGTCAGCGCGCCCCCGTCGGGACTGACCCCCTCCTTTTTAAACTCCACTCCCCACTCCGCCCACTCCTCTCCCCCCCCCTCCACTCCCTCTACTCCACTCTACTCCACTCCACCCGCCCCGGATAGCCTAGTGGTCAAACATTTGGCTGGCAATTTGAAGACCCGAGTTCGAAACCCCTTTTGGGAAAGGGGTTTTTTTTTCCCCCTGGAGTTAACATCAGTGCTGACACCACTCTCCCCCAAAGCTTTGGATAACTGTAAACCAAGGCCACCGGTGCAACGCACGATGCAGAACATCTTGCGCACAGTTAAAATCCCGTTCCGCTTCTCGAAAAATAGGGGCCCTTTTTGCTGGTGGGAAAAGATACAAATTTACACACTGCGTACACACGGGGGCTGAGAAAAAAAAAAAGCACACGAGAGCTTTTTTTCCCATTACCTCGATAAAAAAGAATAAAAAAAATAAATCAATCCACCCATGGGGTGGGGTGGATGGGGTGGAGCCCGCCTGCTAAAAGCGAAAAAAACCGGGGGTTTGAGTTGTGGTGGTTCGAGCCCCCCTCCCCAAAAGTCTTTTTTGGATGAACTGTGAAAAACCGGGCCCCCTGTCAAGTGGAGGAAGGAAATTTTTTTTTTTTTTTTTTTTTTATTATAAATCAAAAGATTAGTAAATTCTTAAAGAAGGAAATTTTCATATGGGAATTTTTTTTTTTTTTTTTTGAGAATGGTAAGGGGTTTGTTTTTTTTTTTTTTTTTTTTTAAAAAAGGTAAATGATTTTTTTCCCCCCAAAATTTTAAAAATTTTTGAAGGAAATAAGGCCTACTCTTCCGAAAAGCAGAACGGTTTTGTTGTGGAGACAGCGGATATGAATTTTACGATGGGGGAATAGTTCATGAGACAGTAGTAGGGTTAGCTGTGGGAGTTTCATCAAATGAGATGAACATGATTCTAAAAAAAAGGAAATTTTTATTAAAAAAAAAAGAAAAAATTTTAAAGAGTTTGCTTTTTTAAATTATGGGGTTTTTTTTTTTTTTTTTTGTTTTTTGTTTTTTTTGTTGTTTTTTATAGAAAATTCTGAAAATCTACTCAAACAAACAAAAACAAAACAAAACAAAAATTATGGTTCTACTTTTTGTACATTGGGGGTTTTTTTAGGTTGTTGGTGTGTGGCAAGTGTTGTCATAAGCTTTGTTTTGTTTTATTTTTTTCTCTCTTCGTTTTCTTTGATTTTTAATGAGACGGGAGGGAGTTCATAGACTCCCCAAAGACAAGGAACAGAAATTTTTTTCAACTTGCATTATTAAAAAGTTTAAAGTCTGTCCCGAGCCTAAAATCCAACCGGGGCTTATTCCCCCCTTTCTGTGGCTTAAGCGACTGGGAGTCCCAAAACTCCCCCTGGAAGGACCCAGTCTATCGCAGGTTAATCCCCAACAAAAAGGTTGGTACCCCCCCCCCCCCCTTTTTACACCTGGGTGGGGGGAGAAAATAGCCCGTAAAGTGCCTTTTCCAAGGGCAAAAACGCCAAAAGCCCAAAAGCTGGGATCGAACCCTCAACCTTAAATTACGATCCCCAATGCCCTAACCAAAACTAAAGTGGCGGCTCAGACTTGCATTATCTTTTTTTGAATTTTCAGACGCAACATTGTTGTCTGCATTGAGCAAAAAAATGCGTCGCGCGGGGGCCGTTTT
>JASPKP010000966.1:0-5000 GCA_030674155.1 Stramonita haemastoma
CGTAGAGAAGCCTTCAGTTTGGTGGAACAACCTGTTGAAAAAAAAATTGAATGTCGGACGAAAGAAAAAATATACCCCTAGTTTATCATGAAATATGAAAGAAAAGGGGGCGGAGGGGCTTTTTGAAGCTTTTTTAAATTTCTTTTTCGGGAAAACCCCGGGCAAAAGCTAGTTTTGGGCCCCCTACTGGTACACTACCACACCCTAAGGTTTTTTGTGTGGGTAGGGTATCTCATTTTATTTTCCCTTTGGCCGTAACTGACCTACTGAACGGGGCAAGATAGATCCAATGTTGGGTGATCCCATTTTTTTTATGCATTTTTTGGGGCGTGTGTGGGAATTCAAAAAAGGGAAATTTGGGGTTTTAAAACCCTTATAAAGTTTAAAAAAGTGTTTTTTAGAAACTGTAAAAAGGGTTGTAGCTTGTTTAAGCCCGTGCTGTTCCCAATACTTTTTTAAATTTTTTTAAAACCTTTTGGATCATATCTTTAAAGATGCCCCAAAGGGCGAAATGCAAAACTTGTTATCACTTTTGGGGGAAAGCACTTTCCCACCCCCTTCCAGAAGAGTGGGCCATTGGTGTTGGAAAAGAAAATGACAAAAAAAAAAAAAAACCCCCCCCCCCAATTGAAAAAAATGTATTTTTTAAAATTTTAAATCCCAGAAGTGGAAGTGACTCCCAAAAAAACGGGGGGGAAAAAAAAGGGTTTTGGGTTTTAAAAAAAACCCTAAAACCTTAAGTGCCCTTGTGAGCTTGGGTTTTTCCCCCAAAGGGGAACAAAACCCTCCCCCCAAAAAAAAAAAACAAAAAAACAAAAAAAGAAAAAAAAAAACCAACAAAAAAAAACAAAAAACAAAAAACCCCCAAACAAAAAAAAAAACCCCCAGACCCCCCCCCCCCTAAAAAAAAAAAAAAACCCCAAAAAAAAAACAAACCCAAAAAAACCCAACCCCAAAAACCCCAAAAAAACCCCAACCCCCCAAACAATAAAAACCCCGTTTTCTATTTTTTTTTATTTGGCCCTTGGGGACCCTTAAAATTGAATATCCCCTTTTTTTAAAAGTGCATAATAAAAAACCAGGTTTTTTTGGAAAAAAAAACATTGAATTGTTGTAACTGTTTTTAAAAAACTTGATCTGAAAACCCGGGGTATACAGGGGTGCTCGCCCAAGAGTTATCATTAAAAGGCATGATGCATGATAACCCCTAGTTATTATACAGAAAAATTGTCACATTTATCAACTTTCCCCTTGGGTGAAAAAACCAAAAATTTGATTTTCTGATTCTTTTTGGTAAATTCCCCTTTGTTTTTTTTTGTTGAAATTTTCATTTTTCCCCCCGCCAAAGAAAAATGTAACTTTTTATATATAAAAAATATATAAAAGATTTTTTTTTTCCTTTTTTTTTTTTTTTTTTTTTTTTTTTGAATCAGATTTTCGGATGTCCTGTCATCACTCGTAGGGATAGAATACATATGCAGCCTGGGGAGTATGAATAGGGAATTTTTGTTTTTTTTTTTTTTCTATTGAAATTTTCCCAGTGGACATGAAAAATTGAGCATGCTTTTTTAAAAAAAATTTTTCAGATAAAAAACCCAAGAGCCTGAAAACCAAAATCAACTTAGACAGAAAAATCCCAAAATTTTAAAAATTTTAATTTTTTTAATCCCTGAGTATTTTGCCCCATGTATATATGAAAAAGTATAAAGTTGTTTTTTTATATATACATGTATACAAAAGTGTTGCTCCTTTTGGTGGGTTTTTTGGTACTGCCCCTCAGCTGTTATCAAATAATAACCATTTTGGCATTACAAAAGTTTACCCAAGGGTAGATTATCTGCTTTTATAAAAAAAAATTATCTGCTTTTTTGATTTGGGGGTCAGCCCTTTTGGCTTTCAATTTAAGGAAAATTTTTTTTATTCTGTTTTGTGTGTTTGTTGTGGGGGTGTGTTGTGTGTATATTTAAAAAAATATAAAATATATATATTTTATTTATATTTATATATTTTTTGTGTGTGTGTGTGTGTGTGTGTGTGTGTGTGTGTGTGTGTGTGGGGTTTTGTGTGGTGTGTGTTTGAAAGTCCTTGGTTTTGAGGTGGTGTCACTGTGTGTGTTGGTGTGTGTGTGTGTGTGTGTGTGTGTGTGTGGGTGTGTCCAAAAATGTGTGTGTGTGTGTGTGGTTGGGGGGTGTGTGCAGTTGGGGGCCCCATGCACGGCACTTTTGGGGGATTCTTTTTTTGATTTTTATACTTTTTGCACAATTTTTGACAGTTTCAAAGGAAAAAGCAGAAAAAAGTTGGCTAAGGGTAATTTTTTTTTTCTGATCTGAAATTTTATAGAAAATTTAAAATATTGTTTAAAAAAAAAATATATTAAAAAAAAGTTACAAATTATGATAAACCCCGTGTAATATGAATATGTTTTTTAAAAAATAAACCATTAAAAAAAAAATTTTTTTTCATTTATTTTTTTTTTTAAAAAATGAAATCATTCAAATTTTTTTTTATTATATTGCTGTTGATGTTATTTTTTATTTTTTCATCTTCTCCCTCATCATATCATCATCATCATCATCCTTCATCATCATCTCATTTTTATTCAACAAACCCTCATCATCTCATCAAAACATCTTTTTTCCTCATATATCATATTATAGTCATCATTATGATAATGATGAAATTTTTACCATTATCATTATCTGGGTTTTTCCCCCACATTAATGTACTGTAAAAAAAAAAATAAAAATAAAGAAAGAAAGAAAAAAAGAAAAAAAAAAAAAAAATAAAGGGTTTTACCATGTGGGGGAAGTAAGGGTTAGTCAGTAAGTAGGGCAAAAAGGGGGCAACGGGTTTTAAAAGGGAAAATGTGGAGAAAGCCTTTTAAAAGGGTTTAGTGTCATGGGGGACAATTTTTTTTAAAATTTTTTTTTGGGGCCCTTTTTATGCCTACATGTTGTGTTGTGTGGGTTGGTTGTGTTTTGTGGGGTTGTGTGTTTGTTGTTTTGGGGGCCCTTTTTTGGCCTTTGTGTGTGCCCCTTTTTTTGTGGTGTGTGTGCCTTTTTTGTGGTTTTTGTGTGCCTTTGGTGTGTGTGTGTTTTGTGTGGGGTGTGTGTTGTGTGTGTGTGTTGTGTGTGTGTGGGTGGTGCATGTGTTGTGTGTCTGTGCATGTGTGTGTGTGTGTGTCTGTTGTGTGTTCTGTGCCTTTGTGTGTGTTGTGTTGTGTGTGTGGTGGTGTGTGTGTGTGAGTGTGTGTGTGTGTGTGCATGTCCTGTGTGTCTGTGTGTTGTCTGTTGTGTGTCCCTGTTGTGTTTGTGTGTGTGTGTTGGGGGGGGGGGGGGGGGGTGACTTCAATTGTATGTAACTTCCGACAGTTTGTGTGTGTGTGTGTGTGTGTGTGGTGTGTGTGTGTGTGTGTGTGTGTTGTGTGTGTGTTGTGTGTTTCAATTCATTTTAATTCTCTCACAAAATGTGATATTAGACAATTGGACAGAAGAGGGGGGGGGGGTGATGAGGGGGAGGATTCTAGATGGGGTAGGGGGTAAGTCCTAAATCCTAACACAGAACAGTTAGGGAAAAAAAAATTGTATATTTTAATTAAAAAAAAATAAAACAAAAAATAATAAAAAACCCAATATGAGTAGAATCCATCTTGAGAAACCAAAAATAGGTGACACATTTTATTCAATTTCTGGGAAACAAAATCTAACACAAATGAAACAATAAAAAAACTATCCTATAAAAAAATATTAACCGTAAACCCACAAGAGAAAATGTTTAAGATTAAAGAAAAAGCCCGCAGAAGTAAATGTGCATCAAACAATTATAATACAAGAACCAATGGACTTTTTGGCAATAAAATGATTATGAAAATGTAATATAAATACATCATCAGTAAAGGATCCACTGAATATCTCCCGATGACGATTGATGAGGTAAGAAAACCAAGGTATAGTAAATTTCTCAGCATTGCTGCATATCAATATAATGATCAGCATTTATTATAAAAATAACTAAGGCCACATTTTATAATTATATGCCAAGAGATTTTGGTCCAACATATTTTGTCCTTAAAAAAAAAAAAAAATAAAAAACAGTTTCAGTTTTTTTTCCACAGTTTTTCCATCCTCAGGGCAAAGCAAGAGAGAAAACAATTTGCATTTATTAAGAATTTTTTTTTATATATAATACTGATAAGAAAAGAAGAAATCTGTTTCCACATTGTTTTTAATATAAAAGACCCCCGTTCAGTGTGTGGTGTGTGTTGTGTGTGTGTATGTGTATGTTGTGTGGGTGTGTGTATTTAATATATTAATTTTATATTTCTTTTATTTGGAGGATTAATGGAATAAGCACTTCATGTCTTGTTTACATCCAGTTCCCCGTGGGTGAATGCAGTTTTTTGTATATCCCCGTGTCATCAGTTACATCTTGGTGTGTTGTGTGTGTGTTGTGTGTGTTTGTGTGTGTGTGTGTGTGTGTGGTTGATGTTTATGTGTGTGTTTATATAGTGTGTGTGTGTGTGTGTGTTGTTGTGTGTGTGTGTGTGTGTGTGTGAGTGAAGTGATGAGTGAGGGTGAGTGAGTGAGTGAGTGAGTGAATAAACTCCTGTGGGTGTGTGTGTTGTGTGTGTGTGTGGTGTGTGTGTGTATGTGTGTGTGTGTGTTGCTCATCCGCTCGCGCTCCCGGGATCCAACCCCCACTGCGCCGTGCCATGCATGTGTTTAACCCAGGTTATATATACAATAAACCACACTTGGTTGTGTCATGTCTGTATGTGTGCACAGCACACAAACTCCTTCAGCACAAATAAATAAATGAATATTAAATTATCATATATCGCTTCCAATCTGTTACCCCCCAACCCCCCAGTTGATAATAAAGAAATGTAACTATTGTTATCCCCTTACCTTTTTTATTCCATCAACAAGTAATTAATTCTGTGTTATTCACTTTTTTTATCCCTTTCCCTTCCCCCCCTTCCTTTCCCTTCTCTTCTTTTT
>JASPKP010000966.1:10000-32500 GCA_030674155.1 Stramonita haemastoma
TTAAAAAAAAAGAAGGTCATGTATGTTTTTTGTAGATGTCCTATTTTTCTTTCTATTTTAGTCCCTTTTTTTTGCCTTTAATACACACACACAACACCACGTGCAAACTCTGGCACGCACACACACACACACACAACCATACAACACAACACACCACACAAACACACACAAACACAACACACACACAACACATACACAAGACACACACACACACTCATATGTATATGTATATATCTATATATAAATATATATATAAATAATACTCACTGTGTAATTTACCCTCATCCAGATTTTAGATAAGAAATAAAAAAAAATTAATCCAACAGTGCTTGTGGTTTTTCTTGAACCATTATATTTGTTTGCTTCTTCTTTCTTGTTTTTTTTTTATTTTTTTTGGCACTATCCATCTGGTGTCATGATGCGAATCCTCTTTCTTTCTTTAATTTTTTAATTATTGCATACATCTCATATGTCAGTTTCTTCTCTTCTGCATTTTTCCTTTTATTTTCTTCCTCTTCCCCTTTTTCACTTTTTTGTTTGTGGGGTGAGTCACTGGAGAACGGCTACTCTCTGGAGAGCATTTCACCACCAAATTCTCCATTATTTTTATTTGGCTTGTGTTGTGGTGTAGCAGAACGAATGTGGCTAGTCATGATATTATTTATTATATTACTGCTTTTCCCCTTTCATTGGCTCTCCCACGGATCTTATAAACAAGCCCAAAAAAATTTAAAGAAAAGAACCACCGCTTTGCTACGCAAAGAGCGTATTCCTACCATTTTTGTTTTTCAGGCTGTGGTAACATTTCTGATTGTTAATGATGACCGCTTTCAACCCCCCCCCTTACTTCTTTCCCTCCCTACTTCTCCCTGTTTCAGGTTGCACGTTCTTTTCTTTTTTAATATTAAGAATGAAAAAAAGAACGAGATACAATGTTTGAAACATTTTTTTGAGAAGTAACGATTTCCCTTAATTACTTTTTTCATTGCAAGCAATTGCGCGGTGCTCCCTCCTCCCCCTCGTCTTGGTGGAAAACACTGACCAGCGTCCCAGTCTCCCTCCCTCCTCCCTCACCTCCGCACCGTCCCCCTCTCGCAAGGCTTGTGGCAGGAACGCCACACCGAAAAGTTGTGGCGTTCGCTTTTAGGGCTGAGACTGGTACACCAGGAAAGTTGTTGCAAACACCAACCGGACAATCATAAAACTCTCCCTGTGAGATCACCCATTTCAATTTTTGTTGTGTTTTTTTTTTTTTTTTCTTCTTTTTCGCTTTTTCTCTCCCCTATTTCCTTCTCACCTCTCTCTGTGTCCCCTCACGAGGAGATATTTTATATAATTCAGGGGGAAATGTGTTCTGGGATTGTATTGAACAATGAATAACTAATAATAAAAACGTTTTTTAATATGCCAAGCATTACGACCCTCGGTCCTTTGAAAAAAAAAAATCATGGAAATGTGTATATTATTTAATATTAAAATAAATTCTGCCCAGGTTGTTTTGTTGTTTAGTGTGTGGGTGATTTGTTTTTTGTGTGTGAGTTGTTGTTGTTTATTTTTGTACTTTCAACCAGGTGGAATCTTAACCAGAACTGATGCTGTTATTAAAAATAAAAAAATAAAAAATTAAAAATAAAAAAAAAATATTTAAAAAAAAAAAAAAACCCGTCGAGGAAGAGGGGACGACCACACACCTGACATGAGAAGATAACCTGAAGACAAGACAGAAGGAATGGCATTTTGGAGAAAAAAAAAAAAAAAAGAAAAAAAAAAGGAGAAGAAAAATCTAGAACAGAGAAGATTTCCATGCAGAGGTGCTGTCTTGTAGGAGCCCCTTGTTGTGGTCCTTGTAACTGGCCGTTTTGGTCTTCAGACAAAAACCTCCCACACAGCTAAGGGGAGACTGTGGGGTGAAACAGTGGCAGTAACCTCTTTTTATTTGTCCTGTCTGACACCTCACTGCCCTGCCCGACTCGCCCTCTGGCTGAGAAAGGAACGCCGAAATTCTTCCCCTGCGTCATGAAGGTAAACATAAAGCTGTCAAATAAGTCGTTTTAAAAATAAAAAAAATTATAAAAAATTAAAAAAAAAATAAAAAAAAAAACCTTGATGCTAGAAAGTGTTGGTAATCCATTAACCTTGTGATCCGGGTTGGAAAGGTTTAATGAACTGTTGTTTATATATATAATAGGCTAGAAAAACATCGATCGCTGGTATGAACTTGAACTTTCCTCAACGCATCCCCTAGACCTCAGTGGTGTTTTCAGGTGCTAGGTTTTTAACGAGAAGTATGATAACCACACATAGTCTGTTTTCTCCAGAAATCATAATGGTGGCCCACCTAAAAGTGGGGAAAAAAAAAAAAAAAAAAAAAAAAAAAAAACGGGCATACATGCAAAAATCCCCCCAAAATTCTCTTCCCAATCCCACACTGTGACTTTGGGAAACACTTTTGCCAAAGGATTTAAAAAAAAAAAACAATCTTTAAAAAAAAACAAAAAAAACACCAACCCCAAAACCCCCCAGAACAAAAACCGACCGCCCCCCCCCACCCCCCCAACTAAAAAAAAATAAACCAAAAAAAAAGAAAAAAAAGAAAATAAATAAAAAAAAAAAAAATCTAAAAAAAAAAAAAATTCAAAATAAATAAAATTAAAAAAATAAAAAAAAAAATAATAAATAATAAAAAAAAAAAAAAAAAAAAAATAAATCATAAAAAATAAATTAAGAAATAAAAAATCAATAAAAAAAAAAAAAAAAAAAAATAAAAATCAAAAAAAAAAATAAAAAAAAATCAATTATCAAAATAAAAAAAAATCAAAATTTATCCCCGAACAATTCTAAAAAAAAAAAAGACTAATTTCTCCCATGATGGAACACAGATATTTAGTGCACGTATAAAGGAGACCCTATGATGTGCAGCAAGAAGTCCCATCACCTGGATTTAAGCTGTGTAGAAAAAAAACCTCACCCAACATCCATTGTCATAGTGGGAAACAATACAGGACACTTATCGCCATGAATTTTCCGAATGCAAGCGCTGCCTTAAAACATGTGGAGGTTAAAAAACGGTTGCATAGCAAAAATCCCTCAAACCATTGGGTGGAATCCTGGAACTCTATCCCAAGAAAATGAGAATGAGAGAAAAAAAAGAAGAAAAACAAGTTCACATATATAGTAAATTGTGCAGAAGGAAAAAAAATTATCCGTTAAAAAAAAAACAAAAGATGAGTGCTGGGCTCCCTTGTAGTAAGCACAGCTCTCCCCCTCCGCTCACCTACTTACACCCCCCTCCTCCTCCCCAAGGAAAAGCATCATCGTGACACCTTCCAAATTTTAATATACATTCGTTAATGTAGAGAAAAAAATCCTTGAGTTGCCCAATACCACCCGTTAATTAGTATTTGGTTTGAGAGAAATCAGTGTACATAATGTGATAAAAGATACATGGAATGTATAATAGAGCGCCAAATCTGCAAAAACAAAATCAAAGGGCTAGCATTCCGAAACCCGAAACAACACACGACAACACTCAACCCAACAATTACAAGTTCAAAAACTGTATGTTGTATATGGTTGGTTGACGAGTTTAATGTTGACAGCCTAAGTCACTGACCTGTTACAATAAGTTCGACAGTTTGAATGTTGACAGTAAATGTAACAGAGATTGGACCCCGTATGTTAACAGTTTGGCTGGTTTGCCGTTGACCAAGCTATGTCCAACAGGATTGACCCGTGTTTTAGGTTATTTGACAGTTTTGTGCTTGTTGGACAGCTAAGTCCTGTTTATGTGTAAAGAGCATTGTGTGCCAGTTGGGAACAGATGACCATTAATTTACATATTTTACAAAACCAACCTGGCATAACACTACGTTTGACCTCGGGAATGAAAAAAAAAAAGCACACAACAACGAAACGAGTGTCTTATATATCCCTATCATTCGTCATTATCCTCGAAATAAAAGAATAACAAATTCAATCGAATAAATAAAGTAAAATAAAATAAATTGACAAGCGTGATTATGTTATGTTGACAGTTGTGTTGTTGACCAGCTAGGTCACTGATTGACTGTATAGTGATGAACCATTTTATTGTTTTGTTATGTTGACAGATGCTATAGCTGATTCAACTGATTGACTGTTTCATTATGTTGACGTTTTTGTTGTTGACCAGCTAGGTCACTGAATGACTGTTATTGAGACAAGTTTGGTTGTTGACACCCTAAGCGAGGGTCACTGACTGTTGTTATGTTGACAGTTTGTTATTGTAGACCAGTCTAAGGTCACATGACTGTATTTTAATGTGACAGGTTTTTTTGTTAAACCACTAGGGATTGTGATTGACAGTTATTTTTAGAATGTTGACATCTAAGAGTCAACTTGATTAACTGTTTTGTTATATGAAGGACAGTTTGGTTTGTGTAGGTGACGAGCTAGGATTGTTGGCCTCTATCCTGGTTTTGCCCCCATAAAATGTCTGAACAAATTGAAATTGTAGCTAATTTTTGTGTTTTTGATATAATGATTCCATAAACACATAAGCCATGTCAGAAATTGTAATTTGCCCCTTCAAGGGATGATTAAAAGTGTGTTTTGACTTGACTCTGTGACTTATGACCTTGGAACCGGTAATTATGTTGATGGTTTTGGATGTTGAACAGCTAAATAATCACATACAGAGACCGTTGTTATATGTTGACCTCAGCTTGTTAGATTGTTGGCACAGAAAAAAGGTCCACCGGAATGACCATTATTTTTTATGTTGATGAGTTTTGGGGGTGTATAGTCCATGATTGACGATTGTTGGGTGGAGGGAGGAGAGGATAGAATGGTGAAGAGTGCCAGGAAGAACGTTGGAAAAAATGGGAGGGTTGGGGCGTTTGGGTTGGTGCTTGGTGGCACAACCTCCACACCCTCCGACCCAGTGCAAGTCCTCCTATCAACACCACCCCAGTCGTTGGCCAGTTTTCTTGGTGAGTCAGATCAGTCAGATGAGGTCAGTGATGTGTCTGTTTTGTGGTAGTGTTTGCGTGTGGAGGGTTGTGCCTGTTTTTTTGTGGTGAGTCCAGAGTGGGTTTGTCCTATTTTTGTGAAGGATTAGATTCTTCCTTCTAGTCTTAGTAGAGTCAAGTGAGTTGTTTGGCCTGTTTCTGGTGAGTCAGTGTCGCGGCCGTCCTCTTTAACATAAGTGAATGAGTCAGTGTGTTGTGTTGCCTCTTTCTGGTGAGTCAGTGAGAGTCAAAGTTGGACTCCTGTGAGTGTTGGCCTGTATCTTGGTGCGGAGAGTGGATTGGTTAAAAAAAAAAAACAACAACGAATAACAAACACAGAGCAACCCACCACAAACCCATAATATGCAGTGATGGTTCATGTGCAACACAGCATTGCAACCTATAACACTGACACTTACTTCAACATTACAACACTGCACTGCCACTGCACTGCACTGCACTGCAACTGCACTGCAACTGCAACTGCACTACACTACACTAACAACTACACTGTACACTACACTAACACTACAATATAAAACAAAACCGCACTACTACACTACATACAACTGACGCACCGCACCAGAGGTGGGCCAGGATGGAAGGAAAGGACGGTGTCAAGGATGTTTTAAGGACATTTTCGCACTGCCAATATGTAAACCGTGTGTTCGTGGTTTCGTGTACCCCAGAGCCTTGCCCCCTTCTTCATCCCAGTTTGAGAGAGAAAACGAAAAAATCGAACTGAAATGTCACAAGTCATTCGATGAGACTATAACGAGGCCCCGTGTGCAAAGTGCATGGCAGAAACATCTTGCGCACTAACTGGTTAGCGTTAAAAAATCCTGTTACAGACAAAAACTGTTTTTTGTAAGAGTAGTAGGCCACTGTTTGCGTGGAGGGAACAGAAGATGAACCAACATACGATTTACAAAAAACAACCTGCAAATACAAACAAACCGTGGGACTTTTGGGTACTTAAAAAAAAAGAAAAAAGCACATGAGTGCTTATTTCCCATTAATATCACTCGATAATAGAAGAATTAATTTTAAAACAAAAAAATTTATAAAAAGAAGAAATAAAAAACCACATCAACAACCACAACCACTAAGCCTACAACACTCAACTGTGTGCAGGGTGGATTTTTTTCTGGAGAACGTTTTTTTCTCACCAGCAGCAAAAAGGTTTCCAACATCATTTTCAAATTGATTAATGAATTGCCCTCATTTGGCTCCCCGGGCCATCAAGCGTGTCCGGACAGACACACACTAGCTGGTGAGTTTGGAGCTCCTGTAACACCAAGCCTGCATACCTACCTACCTACCTAACCTACCCTACACGACAAACCTACCTTATCCTACCAAACCTACCTACCCCGACATTATGAAGCACCTACCTACCTAGCCCTAGCCTCCCACCTAACCGACATAACCTACCTACCGAACTACCAACCTACCTAACCCCTACCTACCCCGACATAACCATACCTACCTACCTACCCTGCCTACTCCGTACCTACCTAACCAACCTACCTAACCTACCCTACCTACCGACATACAAAAACCTACCTACCTACCTTACCCCTACCTACCCTACCCCAACCTACCTACCATACCTACCGACATAAAAATAAACCTACCCTGACCCTAACCTACCCAAACCCTACATACAATTAAAAACCGACCTACCTACCTACCTAACCTACCTACCCTAACCTACTAACCTACCCTACCCTACCTACTACCTATATACCTACATAACCTACAATAACCTACATACAATACCTACCTACCTACCCTACCTACCTACCTACCTACCTTACCTACCCTACCCCTACCCTATTTAAACCTACCATACTACATAACCAACCTAACCTACCTAACCTACCTACTACAACATACAATACAAAAAACCTACATACACACAGCTATAACCAGCTTATATATATATATATATATATAGTGTATATGTATATATACATATATAAAATATATATAATATAAAATATTATATATTATATATATATAATTTATTTTATATACAAGCGTGCATTTGTTATGCATACAAACTCCCTTCACATGCATACAGAACAAACTCCACACAAATCGTACATCCACACGTAGAAGGGTAACACATAATGCATGAGCCAGCCGCACACCCTCTGACGTAGGCATACATGCATACCTGCACACAGACAACCATGGCATATGCAAGCATACACTGCATCAGTGGCACGCCAAACGACGGGCCACAGCACCAACCCACCCAAACACCACAACACTAAACCACAACACAACAAACACTCAACAACACAAAAAACACTGTACAGCACCAACAAACACATGACCACCACCACCACCAACCCCACCACCACCCACCACACACCCACAAACCACAACAGAACAACAACGCCCACAAAACAACACAACACACAAACACACACTCACAGAAACACAGTAAACACAACACCACACACACAATACACAACAACCAACACACACACAACAACAAACACAAAAACACAACACAACACACCACACACAGCACACAACCGCCCCCC
This sequence comes from Stramonita haemastoma, assembly GCA_030674155.1. NCBI lineage: Eukaryota > Metazoa > Mollusca > Gastropoda > Neogastropoda > Muricidae > Stramonita > Stramonita haemastoma. The sequence goes on from JASPKP010000966.1 coordinate 17,547, forward strand.
AGACCACACAACACAACACCACAACACACAAACAACAAAATAATACACACACACGACCACACCACACAAAACACACAAAACAAAACAAACCACAAAAACAACTCACGACACAACACACAACACACACACACACAAAAAAACACCCACCCCTTACGCCCCCCCTACACAACTCCAACAACACAACCCCACGACCCACCCCACAACCCCCACCCCCTAAACAGCACGATGCACATAACCCCCCCCCCCTTTCCCCCACTACCCCCCCCCCACCCCCACACCCAATCACACACAACACTGAAAGTAAGACCATGTATTGAGCTGTGGTGTGTGTGTTGTAGGAACTCATGGTCCTGGTATACCCTGAGCACGGTGTTGACCTCCCCGCGACGACCATGCGCCAATGGGCAGGAGGGGGATTCTGCTCAACGACTCCCTGGCCCTGGTCACTACTAACTGCCACAGCTTCGATCCTTTAGCTCTTCTTCTTCCCAGACCTCCCCCACACCCTCGCTCCCTCCTCTTCGGCATCCACCCTGTGGTCGAGTCTCGTGTGAGTGTGTGGGGACTTTTCCTCTCTCACTCTCCATTCCGAATCTCCACCTCCACTCCCTCCTCTTCGTCGACCACCTCTCTATCTTTCTACGCACCGAGTCGGTCCCTGACCCTCCTCTCTCACTCTCCATCCGCTCGCTTCATCCTCCCGTCTTACTCCTCCCTCTCTGTTCTCGTTTCGAACGCCCTCTCACGCGCCTGGTCACTCCTTTTCTCCTGCTTCTTCCGTCCCCCTCTACCGACCCTCCACTCCCATCTCCCCTTCTCCCTCTACACCCTCATCAACCCTTTTTTTTCCTTCCGTCAGCCCTCCTCTGCCCGGACCCTCTCTTCCTCCGCTCCCATCTCTCTTATTCCCCCATCATCGTTTTCATGACTCTCCCGTCTCCCGCCTCCTCTGCGCCCCTCCTCCTGACCCAGCGTCTCGCGTCATTTTCCCTCCCTTTTCTCCCTTTTTTCTTTTCCCTTGTTCCTCGGTTCCCCCCGCCGGTCTCCCCCCCGCTCCTCGCCTCTCCCTTTTCGCATCCCCCTCCGTCAAGCGACTGTCGTCATCCTTCTTTCCCCCCTACCAGCCGCCCCTTCCCTCTTTCACTTCCACTCTTTCTTCCTCATTGTATTTTTCCCCTCCTTTCCTGACTTCCCCCCCCATCTTCCTCCTCATCTTTTCCCTCTCTCTCTCTCGTCCCCCCTTACCGCACCGGATAATAACTCTTGTTTTCCTCTTTCCTCCGTCTCCTTGTATCTTTCCCCTCGATCTACCTCTGTATGGTCCTTCGCCCCCGCGATCGTCTCTCCTCAGTCCCCTCAATCCTCCTTCCGTGCGTCCCCTCACTGCCCCCCTCCTGCAGTCCTTTTTCTCATCCTCTTTACACCTCTCTCTTTTTTTTCCTATCCTTATGCCTTTTCTGGTTTCCCTTCTCCTCGTTTTTGTTTTCCTTCCCCTTCACTCCCCTCTTTTTTCCCTTTCCTTTTTTTTCCCTTTGGCCTCTTTGTCCTCGTTTGCCTCGTACTTCCTCGGTCTAGCCTCGACTTTTTCTTTCTCCTCATCCACCACTCTCTCAACCCTCTTCTTCTTCTCTTCCCCTTCTCTTTTCCTTTTTGATATCTTTTCTTTTACTCCGTTTTATATCTCGTCTTTCACACCCGCCCCTTTCCCTCCCTCCTCTTTACCTTTTGTTTACCACCTTTTTGGCACCGACATCGTTTCTTCCTTTTCCCCATTGTCCTTTCTTTCTCGTTCTTTTCTATCCCTCCCCCCTCTTTCCCCTCTCCTTCCCTCTTCTCTTCTCTCTCTCTCTCCGTCCTCTCCTCGTCCCCCTCCCTCTACTCAGTCCCTCACTCCGAACCCGTCCTCCCCCTCCCCCCCCATCTGCCTCTCCCAACTTCGTCATCGCGCCATCGCTTCTTCCGCCCGTCTCTCCCCTCTCTCCTCTGCGATCCCTCGTCTCTTCCTCGATCCCCGCCCTCTCTCCTCCTCTCTCTCGTCTCTCTCGTCTCTGACTCTCTTCCGTCCATCTTCTACCCCCCCCCCCCACCCCCCCCCCCACCCTCTTTCATCTTTCCTCTCTTCGTCCTCCTCCTCTCTCTCCTCAATCTCCTCTCGTCTCCGTCCTCACTCCTCCTCCTTTCTTCTCCTCCTCTCCTCTCTCTCCTCTCTTCTCTGGAGGGACGGATAGCCTATGTGATTAATAATAATAATAATAAAGGAAAACTTATATAGCGCTATATCCTTGCGAAAAAAAACAATCAAAGCCTTTGCATTCAACCAATTCGTTGCGCATCTGGGCAGGGCCACAAACAATTAAAATTTTTTAACAAAACGAAGTCAATGCACACAGCGCGCATGAGCGCACCGACAACACACACACACACACAGCAAAACACACACACACACCGCAAACAACAACACCACCGCCACACACACACACACCAACCCCACACACACACACACACATACATACACACACACACACACACACACAACACAACCACACACACACACACACACATCAAAGCACAGAAGTATAACCACGACATAGAGTATAAACACTTTGGCAGGAGGGGCGGTGGATATTTCGGCTGTTGAGAGCAGGTGGCCGATGATGAAACAGGATAGGAAAGTCTTAGTGCTTTTGAATAAAAGTTGTCTTGAGGCTTGGATTTAAATGTGTCATAGGTAAGCTTTTTAACGGAGGGAGAGGAGGTAGGTTTGATCCAGATCACTGGACACAGAAACAGAGAAAGAGCGACGGCCTACAGTGGATTGATTGAATCTAGGTATGATTGTGAAGGCGCAGGGTACTGCAGCAGAAGCGGAGGGAACGCGAAGGAGTGTACGGGTAAAGACAAACACAAGAGGTAGGATGGGATGCTGTTTTTGAGTTGAAAGAGACATTATAACAGAGAGTACTGTAATTCTTATAGTTTTAACTCTCTGTGTGCACAGGCAGCCAGTGGAGAGATTGCAAGAGAGAATGTAATGTGCTCAGAGATTTTTTTCTTTCTGAGTGACCCATTACGAAGACTGGGCGGAGTTTTGTATAGCCGTTTGAAGGGCGTTGGATAGATGATGCCTGAAGAACCAGCCAAAAAGAGAATTGCAATAGTCCAGAACATTGCGCAGGCAATTTTATGACCGGGGTTCCACGATTCCGGTCGAGAGATTTTTTCCTCATGTGCTTTTTTAAACATCCAGGTCCCCGTAGGAAAGCAGTTTTTTAAATATTGTCATCTGTTTCCCAAACCCGGGCAACACAATGGTCTCCTCATGTGAAAAGTGGGAACCATGATTTCACATGTGCGCCGAAGATGTTCGCGTACATTATCGCCAACACATGGGGCCGCTCGGTTTATAATTCTCATCCAATAGGTACTTTTTTTGGGTGGAGAGTGGAGTCAAGGCCAAACTGGATGTTAACTCCAGAGGAAAAATCCCCCCTCACAGCCAGAATCTGAACACCCGGTCCATTCAAAATTGCCAAAGCGCAAAGTATCTGACCACTAGGCTATCCCCCGTTCCCCTAACGAGAACCCTCTGACCCATTCTTGGTGGCAGGCATCGAGGGTTAATTTTGACTTTGAGAAAGTGAGTCTCGGTCAGCCCCCTGAGCAAACCACCCCCTAAAAAACCATACACAATGAGGGGGGGACTGGATAGCCTAGTGGTCAGAACCTTAGTGCTGGCAATTTGAAGACCTGAGATTTTCACAGTCCGATCGAGGAGCATTTTATCTCCCCTTCCTGGAGTTTAACATCATGCTGGACTGTCCAACTCTCTCCCAAAAGTCCTTCGGATGAGAACTGTAAACCGAGGCCCGTGTGCCAAAACGCACGCAGAACATCTTGCGCACCAAGACGTTAATTCCTGTATTCCGCTTTTTCCGTAACAGTAGGCCAACATGAGCCGGTGGGAACAGATGACATTTACAAAAACTGCATAAACACAACAGGAACTGGATGTAAGAAAGCACATGGATTGCTTATTTTGTTAATCCTCGATATAAAAGAATAATAAATAAATAAATAAAAAAATACTCGATATAAAAGAATTTATAAAAAAAAAATGACCCATTGTTGTGGCAGGCATCGGCACGGGGCTGACGAATTCCCTCAGCAGTTACGGCCATCAAGCAGTTTTACCTTCTGCAAGTATCGCACCGGGCCCACGGCATCGTATCTGGGGGCGCCGGTGGTGGCCGGTGATTAGTGGCCCCTTTTCCTGGCTGCGGGCTGGCTCATCGAGTCGTACGCTGGCGATTTGCTATGGGCCGCCTTTGGCTGCTTTGTGGCACAGGTGACTGTGGTTTGTGTTGTTGTGTGGTGTTTTTGTGTTGTGTGATGTTTTTTGTTTGTGTGGTATTTATTGTGTTGTGCGAAGTTTGTGGATTTGTGCGAAGTTTTGTGTTGTGGTTGTGTGATGTTTGGTGGTGTGTATTTTGTTTTGCGTTTGTTGTGTTGTGTTTGTGGGTTGTTTGATTAGATTTGATTTTAATTCTTTTTTATATCAAGGATAATGAATAAACCAGTCCCCATGTGTATGCTGCAGTTTTGTAAATGTTGAGTGTGGTCTGTGGTCAGACGTGTGTACGTCTGGCCCTCCTCCTCTTCCCCTTCTCAAGGCTTCTTTCAAACTCACTCATCCTGCTGCTCTCGTCAGTCCCAAGATAGGCAAAAGTCTGCCCCCCCACCTCTGACCAACCACACCACCATTCACCATCACCACCATGGTGATAATAGACGATGATGCAGAGTCCCCACAAGCGCCTATGAATGGCAACGCTCAAAACGCTTGCAGATTTGCGTAATGGCCGAGATCAAGGTCATGGTGGGGTCATGGACGGCCATGCACGTGTCAGAGTTCGGCAGTTGTTGTTGCTAAGCAACTCGGTGTGTGGACTGTGGAGTAGGTGAAGTCATGCACTTTCAGGTTGGGTGGTTGAGGAAAGAGGGGGGGGGGGGGGATTTCATCCCAAAAGTGAAGCTCCCACCACAAATGAGTCGCATTGCAACTATGAGAATTCAATTTTTAGTTTATTGACATGTTATTAATCTACAATATAATGGCTATCAATAGACCAAAAAACACAGATTGAAAAATCGTGACATTTCTAACAAAAGTTATTGGAACAACTCTTGAAAATATGAAGACTACAGAAATATTGAAAAACTAACGAGAATGGACCCCCGTAAAGAATCCTAATAGGAGTCCAGAATGAGGCTTTGGTATTTTAAAAGAAAGGAGCGTTTTGTTAAGAACGTTTTTAAAGGCACAAAGGATTTAAAATTATGCGATGTTCATTTTTTTATTTTTTTGGTTTTTTGGTTGTGGTGTTTTTTTGTTTAGTGATTTGTGTGATGTGATGCAATAGTGGAATGTGATTTTGTGTTATCAGGCGTGTGAAAACACCTTAAGCAGCCCGGGCGGTTTCATGTGGGTGATGTGCCTGAACCAGAAACCTCTTGCTGATCGGCGGTGCGCTGGCATCATTCACCACACCGTGCCCTTCCCCTCCTACGTCCCACGTCATTGCCCCCCCCCACACCCCACAACCACCACCTACAGCCACTGCCACCACCACCCCCCACCCGCCTCCAAATGGCTGCCGCCATCTACACGTGTGTACTGTGTCCATCACCATGCGGTGGTGCGCGTGGCGGGGCGGTTTTTTTCATTTTCCCCATTTTTCAGCCTGATTCCCCCAGCACATGCTAAAAAGTGTTCTTCGGGCTGCAAGTGGGCGTGGCTCCTGGTGCTTACCTTGCGTCCTCAGTAACGGGGTGACTTTGCAGAGGCCGCTCTCGTCTTTCAAGTTCTTAAGGTCGGTGAGTGTTTTGTTATGGGGGGGGGGGTTGGGGTGGGGGGGTGGGAGTTTGGGGAGGGGTGGTGGTGGACTTGCCTGGTTCTGGTTTTGGTTTTGGTGTGTTTGTTTTGTCCTTGTGCTGTTTTTTTTTGTGTTTTGTGAATGTTTAGGTTTTCCCTTGTTTTGGTTGTTAGAGCTGTGTGTTTGTTGTGGTGTTGGTGTTGTTTGTATTGTTGGGGTGTGGTTTATGTACTGTGTGTGGGTGTGGTGTGTGTGTGTTTTGTGGATTGTGTTGTGTTGTATTGTGTTGTATTGTGTTGTATTATGTTTGTGGTTGTGTGTTCCATTTTCAGTCATGGCAAATTTTCCTCTGTGTAAGAATTCAGGTCCGCTCCCTCCGTTCGCTCTCTCTTCTCCTCTCTCTCTCCCCCTCTCCATCTCTCTCAGTCTCTCTCGTTCTCCAAGTCGCTCCGTTTTCTTGTCTCCTTCTTCCCTTTGTTTTGCACTTTTTTCCTATTCTCTTTCGTCGTTTTTCCCTACTTCTCTTTTCTCCCCTCTCCTCCTCTCTCCTCTCTCCACGCCCCCTCCCCCACGGTCTGCTTCTGTATCCGCCTCACCTGCCCGCGCCCTCCCCACTCGTCTGCTCTCTCTCAACCCCACATCCAACTACTCATCCTCCTCACCCACGCTCCGTCTCTCCTCTCACTGCACCCCCCCTTCTCTCTTTTTCTCTCCGTTTCTTGCTCTCTCTTATCCATCCTCCTCTCACTCTCTCTCTCGGGCCCCATTCTCTCTCCGTCTTCTTTACTCATCTCTCCGGCCTCCTCCCTTCTTCTCCCTCGCCTTCTCATCTCGATCTAAATCACTCTCCTCTCCTGCTCCCCTCTCGGATACTCTCTCTTTCCTTCTTCTTCTCCTCATCTAATCTCTCCTCTTCCTCACTACTCTCTTCACACTCCGCTCACTCTCGGTCCCTCACTCTCTCACCTCGACACTCATCCTCTCTAATCTTCACACTCCGCTCTCTCCTCATTTCCCTCTTTCATCTCTCCGTCTCTCGCGGCTCTTCGGTCTTTCTCCTCTCTCTCTCACTCTCGGTTTTCCTCTCTCTCACTCTCATATCTCAGGGTAGAGCATGTTTTTGCCACCAAGAGCAGCCAAACTGGCCGCCCATTATTTTTTTTCTTGCCTGTTTTGCCTGTGTCTTTGTTTCGCTGTCAAAAGTGGATTTTTCTTAGTACAGAACTTTCTCAGCTGACAACTTCTCTCCTCTCTCCTCCCTCTTCTCCTCGTCTCGCTCGAGGTCGATCCCCACCTCTTTCTCCCTCATCTCTCTCTCTCCTCCCCGCCTTCTCTCGCCGATCCCTCTCAACTTCCGCTCTCTCGACCACTCTCTCTCAATCTTCTCTCTCTCCCTCTCTCTCTCTCTCGCTTTAAAAACTATATGTTTTTTTTTTGATCACAATTCATTTTGAAAAAGAATTATGTTCTAGAGAATTTAGACTAGGTGTATCAGATATAAAATGTTCTTAAATTCAGATACAGAGGATATGAATATTGATGACCCCTAGTTACTTATGTCACATTATGTAGAACAAGCACCTGAAGATGAAGTACATTTTGTGGTTATGCTGTCCAGTGTTAGAGGTGCTGTTCGGCAGAGTTACATCCCTGTAAAATATAGTAGGCATGCTAATTCATTTAGAACTCTGTTTACTCATGCGTCCAGACAGCCTGAAGTTGTGCGCAGCCTCCACTTTATACTTTGTTGTAAAGCTTCAGAAATAAAGAGATATTTTTATTATCGTAAGTCATATCTTTGTAACTGATGTTGCTTGCTGTAGTAATAATTCCTTTTGTATGTTTTATTATTACTGTTGTCTTAATCCAACAACAAAATACCCAAAGCATATTTGGCAACTGTCCCTAGATCTGTCATGTATGGGCCGATGCCATTTTGTGAATAAAGTTTCCGAGTTCGAGTTCGAGTCGCGTGAGGTTATCTCAATCTGTCTTGTCTCTCCCTCTCTCCTCTCATCTTCATACTCTCTCCGCTCTCTTCCGTCGATCCTCTCTCAACTCATCCGCCCCCCCCCTCTCTCGCGCGTCTCCCCCTCCTACTCTCTCACCTCCTCTCTTCCTCTCATCTCAATCAGACTCTCTCTCCCTCTCGCACTCCAATTTCTCTTCTCTCTCATCCTCTCTCTTTGTCTCTCTCTCTCTCATCCCTCCTCCTGTCTCTCTCTCTCTTCTCCGTCAATCACACCTCCTTTCTCTCTCCCTTTCCTCGATCTCTCTCTCTCCTCCTCCATCTTTGAGGGCTGAATGAAAAAAAGTCTCATAACTTAATCTATAACCCGCGTAAAGATAAAATTGCGTTTGCGTTTCCCTCCTCTCTCTCGTCCACACTCCTCCTCTTCTCCTCTGTGTTTTTTTTTGGGTCTCCTTCTTGTCTATTTATCTGCGTTTCTTGGTTTCCTTCTCTCTGCCTTTTTTTTCCCAGAAAAACCACTTTAAAAGACTAACAGTTTTTTTCGTCTTGATATCTGTTAATGCAAGCGCCACATAGCCATTAAATTTCAGTGTGTATGCTGTATATCATTTTCCCCTAACCACTCCTTGGACCCTTGACACTAACCAACTTTTGGCCCAGTCCTCTGTTTATACTTTGTTATGAACAGCAAACATGTAAGCATGCAGGGAAGGGAAAAAGTTTTATTAAAAAGGGAGAAAGGTTATCAAAAGATTCACACAGGTTGATCTTGAAGATTGATCATAGAATTTAAGTTTTTAAGTTTTCATCGTTTAGCATAACCCACTGGTCCACTCAGAAACAATAAATCCTAGACTGAGGTCATGTTTTAAACGGTGGACAACCCAAAGCCTCCTGTCTCCTGCTCAATATGTGCCTGCCTTGTTTAAAAAATTCAGTGATTTAGAGATTGATTTTCCCATCAATCTGTTGTGTGTTCTCAGAAAATCCAGTGAGAAAGAGAACCTTGAAGAACTATTTTAAAAAAACGGAGTGTCATATCTGAGTGAAATTTGTATTCTATTAAAAAGAACCCATGAAATAGCGTGTTAGTGCTGGACCGGCTGACAGCACTGTTGTCCGTTTTTTTTTTTCGTGTCTGTGTGGACAGTGTCTTTTGTGTCCTTATTGCTGTGGTGCTTACAAACAGCACTGGTTTGTTAAGTTTTTTGGGTGTCTGTGAGGTACGGTGTATTTGTTAACAGTTTATGCTGTTGTGCTTACAAAACAGCACGGAGGTTGTGTCATTTTTCATGTCTGTTAGGTTAAAGGGTTCTGTAGTATTGCTGTTGTGAATGACCTGAGAGGAGGATGGAACCATGGTCTGGACCTGTTCCCTAAGAAACCATTGTTTGTGGTTTTGTTTAGACAAAAGTAGTTTGAGCACACTACACTGGCACTGCTAGTTTCCCCGTCCGCGTGTTTACAGCTGCTCTGTTTCCTTGGTTTGTCAACAGGGGATAGGGAGTGTGTTTCTGTGCAAGTATTTTTTGTAAGTGTGTGGTAAGTACCTCTGCCTTCTTTTTTTATTAACGAGTAGGTAAGTAAGGTTCATATTCCCCATTTTTTTAGCGGAGGTGAGTATGTTATGTGATCCAATTTTTTAGGTGGTTAGTATGTATTGTAATTTCAGTTATTAGTGGCATGGAAATATTCAATTTTTTTAATGTGCGTTATTTTTATTGTTATAAAAAAAAATTTTTTTTGGTGGCGTATGTTTTCCATTCAATTTTTTTTTAGTGGGAAAGTTTGTATTCAATTTTTTTAACGGGTTATGTTTTGCAATTCCCATTTAAATGGGAATGTTTTTGCATTTATTTCCATTTTAAATGGGTATGTAATGTTGTTCCATTTTTTTAACAGGTGGAGTAATGTCTGTTATTTTCTTTCCATTTTATTTTTTATGGGTGAGAGATGTCTGTATTCCTTTTTTATTTAATGGGTAATGCGTTTGTAATTCTCAGTTTTTTAACTGGGTTGAGTAGTGTGTATTGCAGTTTTTAAAGGCATGTTGCAAGGAAAACTGGGTTCGGTTGCTGAGTGAGTACCATTTTCCCAGCTTTCAGGGAATGATTAGTCCCTTGTACCCACTGTTTTGCTCAGACTTTTGGTCCTGTGGTGAGTAGTGTGTGTTCATGTATTAAAAGGGTGAGTAATGTTGTGTGTGGAGGGTGAGTGTGATGTGGTGCTTCATTTGTTGTGGAGGGTTGGAGTGTGTGGTGTGTTTCATTGTGTGGAGGGTGTGAGTAATGTGGTGTTCATTTGTGTTGAGGGTGAGTATATGTGTGTGTTCATTTGTGTAGAGGGGGGGAGTATGTGTGTGTATATGTGTGTGTTTCGTTTGTGTAAAGGGTTAGTAAATGTGGTGTGTTTCATTTGTGGTAGAGGGGGAGTATGTGTGTGTTCCTGATGTTGTAAAGGGTGAGTAAATGTGTGTGTTCAAAAGAGTTAAGAGGGATTGAGTATGTGGTGTGTGTTTATATGTGTAAATGTGAGTAATGTGTGTGTTTCATTATGTAACAGAGTTAGTGTGTATTTGTTTCATAATGTTGTGTGTTGAGTGAGTGTGTGTGTGTGTGTGTGTGTGTTGTGTGTTGTGTGTTGGTGGTGTTCATGTGTGTAGAGAAGTGAGTATGTGTACAGGGGTGAATTAGGTATGTGTTTATTGTGTTAAGAGGGTGAGTATATGTGGTGTTCATTTATCTACAGGGTGATTAATGGTGTGTGATTCTTCTTTTATGTACATTTTTTTATTAATGTTTTAAAAGTTAAAGTCTGTCCCGACGCCAAAGGCTCATCAGGAGGGCCGGTGCCTGCTTATTCCTCCGGTTTCTGTGGCGTTAAGCGGACTGAGAGTCATGAGACACCCCCTCCCTGGATAGTGACCGCCAGTTCTATCCGCAGGGTATAAACCCACCCCAAACACAAGGTTGGGTACCCCTTTAAACACAACACCTGGGTGGGGTGAGAAATAAGCCGTGAAGGGGGGAGGCCTTTTTTCCAAGGGCACAACGCCATAGCGAAAGCTGGGAATCGAACCCGGCAACCTTTAGATTATCAGTCCAACGCCCTAGACCGATAGACTACAGAAGCTGGCGGCTTTTATTATGTAGAGGGTGATTATTATATGTGTTTCATGTGTCAAGGAGAGGTGAGTAATGTGTGGTGTGTTTTTTGTTGTGTGTGTCATATGTGTACGCGTTGGTGATTATGTGGTGTTCATTTATGTAAACAGGGTGATGTATAACTTGTGTTAATGAAATGTGTAGAGGATAAGTGTGTGTGTGTGTCCATGTGTGGAATGTTTGGATTATGAAGACTCCAGCTGAAGCTTTGTGGGAGATGTCCAGATTGTGTAATCAAAATGAAGTGAGACATATCATTTTCTTTTCGCCTTCCCCTCAGCCATTTAAGAAATACTTGCATTAGTATTTTGGCATGAATTTTCCGTTTAGATTTGCAGGTTCAAGTTTGTGAAGACAGCTGAAGAGGTGTTGTTGGAGAAAGTAAGATACTACACAGACTGAAGAGACCTGTGGATGTTTGAGTGTCTTTCACATCGCAATGTCCATGGGATTCACTGTTGGAGAATGTAAGCGCTTTGAGGGTTGTTGCTTTAACAGATTGGATTGTTGCTGTAAAAGTTTTCCCATATTGTTGATTTAATGTTGTTGGTGTTGGTGTTTTTCCAATGTGTCGTCATTATCATTATTATCATTTTCATCATCATCATCATCACTGTATTACTATCATCCATCATTTAACACACTAGTTATACAATCATCATACATCACTGTTTACATAACAATCCATCAAAACACCAACCGCACGCCACCATCATCAAACATCCACTGTTTTTATTATCCACAATCAATCATCATTATCTGTCATCATCGACCGACAACCACCGCACCATCGCATTGTCATCGATCATCTTTGGGTCGTCGTCGTCATCGTCCAATCATCCAACATCATCCATCATCACATGAGTTGTTATTACAACACGATCACCATCACACCACCACCACCACCACCAGCACCACCTCACCACCCACCACCCGGACCATTTATCATCATCATTATTACCATCATCATCATCATTATCACACTGTTTATTACTAACAATCATTTTCCAAAACAACCAATTATCGTTACCATCCATCCCCGGCCACCACCTCATCACCCGACCTACGCCACACCCGCCAACCCACCACCACCGACCCTCCTCCTCTCCTCGCCTCCTCGAGGACGTCTGGTGGCCCTCGTCTTCACTCAGCCCTCCTCATCACCAACTATCACCATCATCTGATGTCAGGGTGTAAAACGTACGGGCCGACCTTTCTGCTGGTACCCCGATCCCTGATTCACTACAACAGCCTGGAGGATCTGTCCTGTGGCCTTTGGGGTCTCATGTGCTGGCTGAGGCCTCCAGCTACGTGTCTGCACCACCCATGGGAGGTGGTGTCCAGTGTGTGTGTGGGTTGTGTGTGTGTGTCTGTTGGTGTGTTGTTGTGTCTGTCTGTCCCTGTCTGTTCGTGGGAGCCTTTGGAGTCCTCCATGCTCTGGCTGTGGGCCTCAGCTACGTGTCTGCACCACCCCTTGTGAGGTGTGGGTGGGGGGGTGTGGGTGGGGTGGGGTGCATGGGTGTGTGTGTCTGTGTGGGTGTGTGTGGGGAGGGTGGGTTGCATCTGGGTGTGTGTTGTTTGTGTGTGTGTGTGGGGGGGGGGGGGGAAGGGGTTGGGTGGGGTTTGTTGTATTGTTTTGTGGAGTGTGTGGGGGGGGGGGTGAAGGGGTGGTGTTATGGAGGGTGGTTTTTGGGTGTGTGGGAATCTAAATCCACTGTAAATTGACCACAGAGGATTATCGGGGCCAGTCACCTCTAAACCCTATCATAAAAATTGTAAACTATTCAGAAATAAAACTGGTGGCAGCTATATCAGATATTAAAACAAAGGTTAGAAATTTACTAATGTGTCTCAATGCCTGAATTACTCCTGGAGGTGGCTAACGCCAGGATGGTCACTATACTGCACTCCAACAACAAAACTTTCATTGCGGTTGGGTGTGGGGTGGGAAGAGAAGGGAATAGGGATGTCTGTTCTGTGTCCTGTTGGTATGTGTAGTCCGTTCCCTGTTTTTTGTGTGTGTGTGTGTGTGTGTGTCTGTGGGTGTTCAGGTGTGTGCGTGCGTTGTGTGTGCGTGCGTGGTGTAGTGAAGTGTGTTGTGTTAATAGTTGTGGTGTGTGTACACTGCGCTTAATCTGCTTTCATACAATTTGGTGAACCCCACTTTTGTTCATATCCTTCTCTTTATTTTCTGCCCTTATTTTTCCTTTTCCTTCTTTTCTTTCCTGTCGGCCTCTCCTCTTGTCTATGTTTCCTCCTGCTCATGCCTTCTTGGGGTTCCATTTTCTCCTGCCCCTGCATTATATTTATTTTATTTTTTTTTTTTTTTTTTTCTTTTTTTTTTTTGTATTTTTTTTTTTATTTTTTTTTTTTTTTTTTTTTTTTTTTTGTTTTTTTTTATTTTTTTTTTTTCCAGAAAGATCTCAAAAAGAACAATTTCTCCGTCTCGTCTCGCTCCTCGGAGTCCAACGTCGTGCTTGGGCAGCCGCTTGAAAAATTTCCCCTTCCGGACATAGCACTCGGAGCCCTGACTTAGTTAGTGGTAGTTTTTAGATAATAAATTTAATATTGCAGTACAATTTGCATTTTTGTTTGCATCAATGAACCACAATAGTTGAGCTGTCCATGATGACACATGGATTGGGGTGGAACCCGTTTTGCATGGCCTTGGTTTCATACAGTTTTCTTCCCTCGAGTTCACCGCAGCTGGTCAGTGGTTATAACCGTCTGGGCCCTCTATATTATAAAGTTGGTCATGAAAGGGTAAAGCAGCGAGGAAGAGGATTGATGGGGCGCTGCCCCTCAACAATAACAATGTGCTTGCCCACCCTAGGAGGAAGCTGAGGGTCTCCTCTGATATAAATATTGGAGGTGTCCTTGCTGATGTTCCTTGTCTCCCTCCGTCCCCTCGCATCTCACTAGGTTTCTCCTCTTAGTCGCTGGTCCGCCCTCCCGAATCCTCGTCGCACCTCCATCTTCCGACAGCGCTATCGCTCCTTCTTCGGTTCCTTTCCCCGATCTCGTCAGCTTGCTACCTCCTTTTCTTGACTCGCTCCTTCCATGTGCGGTCCTGTCCTTCGCTATGCGTCGCTTTCCATCCTCTCACTCCTCGATCACCTTTTTTCGCTTCCTGCTCTAACTCACAAACCGCACGTCCACTCGAGATCACGTTATGTCTCGATTGATTCCCTCTCCATCCCTCCCCCTAAACTCCCCTTCTCTGTTTATTTCCCTCCCCCCCACTCCCCGACCGCCACGGTTCCACCTCGCTCCCCGACTCACGCCCCCGTAAACGACCGAAAAACGATGAAAAACCCAACCCCCCCCCCCCCCCGAAAGACCCACCATAGAAAAAACCAACCAGTCTCATAGTACCTCCCCCCTCACTCACCCCACTCCTTGTCCCGCCTGTCACACCTCCTACTTGTCTTCCGCTTCCCCCGCCCATGACTCTCGGCCCTTCGTTCCCCTACGAAAAAAAAAAGTTTCCGACTTCTCGCTTCACTCTCAGCTCCCGCTGTGCACGGAGTCCACTCCCTGTCTCGCTCATCCCGTTCTCCTCATTCTACCCCTCTGATTGTCCCTCTCGCTACATAAACGCTCGCTACGTCACGGCTCTCCCCACTCCCACCCTTCTCTCCCACTCCTCCCTCTTCTCTGCTGCGCTCCCGCTAAAACCTAAAAAGGGCCTCTGTCTCTCACCAACGAACCGCCAAAGTTATTGGACACCTTTAAAAACCTTTTGTTTTTTTACCTGTGAACGTTTGAAGAAGAAGCATGCATGTTCATTTGGTAAAGTCAAAGAAATGTATAATGTTTTGGTTTTTGAAAATGGGGTTTTTTGGGGGGGATTTTTTTTAAAAAAAGATTTGTCAAAAAAACGGGGGGTTTTTTGTGTGTTTGCGGGAAAAAAGATGTACAATTTTTTTTGGGAAACTACAGGGT
>JASPKP010009671.1:0-10094 GCA_030674155.1 Stramonita haemastoma
CTTCTTCTTGTTGTTGTTGTTCGTCTGGTGTTGTCATCTATTTCTTCTTGTTGTTTTTTTGGGGTTTTTTCTCTTGTTCTTTTTCTCTTGTAGAAGTTTTTCTTGTTGTTCTTCTTTTTTTTCGATGTTGTTGCTGTTGTTGTTTTCCCCTTTTCATTGTTGTTGTTCTTCTTGTTTTTGTTGTTGTTTTATTTTTCTTGTTGTTTTGATGCTGTTTTTTCCCCTTGTCGTTGTTGTTGTTCTTCTTCTTTTCGTTCTTGTTTGCTTTGTTTTGTTTTTTCCCCTTGTCGTCGTCGTTGTTGTTGTTCTTCTTGTTTTGTTCTTGTTTTTTTCTTGTTGTTGTTGATCTGTTTTTTCCTTTGTTGTTTGTTGTTCTTCTTTTCGTTCTTGTTTGTTGTTTGTTTTTTCCCCGTCTTCGTTGTGTTGTTCTTCTTGTTTTGTTCTTTTTTTCTTGTTGTTGTTGATGCTGTTTTTTCCCCTTGTCGTTGTTGTTGTTCTTCTTCTTTTCGTTCTTGTGCTGTTGTTTTACCCCTTGTGGTCGTCGTTGTTGTTGTTGTTCTTCTTCTTGTTTTTGTTGTTGTTCTTTATTTTTCTTGTTGTTGTTGTCGTTATTCTTCCTTCTTGTTGTTCTTGTTCTGTTGTTGTTTTTTTCCCCCTGTCGTTGTTGTTGTTGTTTCTTGTTGTTTGTTTTCCTTCGTTGTTGTTTTTTGTTGTTGTCTTCTTTTTTGTTCTTGTTGTTTTCCCCTGTCGTTGTTGTTGTTCTTCTTTTTGTTCTTGTTGTTTTCCCCCTGTCGTTGTGTTGTTCTTCTTTTTTGTTCTTGTTGTTTTTCCTCTTCTCGTCGTTGTTGTTGTTCTTCTTTTTGTTCTTGTTATTTTCCCCTTGTCGTTGTTATTCTTTTTTTGTTCTTGTTGTTTTCCTCTTGTCGTCGTTGTTGTTGTTTTCTTTTTGTTCTTGTTTTCCTTGTCGTCGTTGTTGTTTTCTTCTTTTCCTCTTGTCGTTGTTGTTGTTCTTCTTTCTTTTTGTTCCTGTTGTTTCCCACTGTCGTTGTTGTTGTTGTTCTTTTTGTTGTTGTTCTTTATTTTTCTTCTTGTTTTTCTTATTCTTCTTGCTGTTGTTGTTTTCCACCTTGTCATTGTTGTTGTTCTTCTTCTTGTTTTTGTTATTTTTTCTTTTCTTCTTCTTCTTTTTTTTTATTTTTTTTTTTTATACTGTTGTTGTTTTTCCCTTTGTCGTTATTGTTGTTCTTCTTTTTGTTTTTGTTGTAGTTCTTCTTGTTGATATTCTTGTTGTTCTTCCTGCTCTTTGTTGCTGTAGTTCTTGTTGTTGTTGTTCTTTTTCTTCTTGTACTTTTTTCTTCTTATTCTTGTTTTTTTCTTAATGTTCTTTATCTTGCTGTTGTTGTTGCTCTTGTTCTTGTGGTTGTTTGTGTTGTTCTTCTTGTTGTTGTTGTTCTTGTTTTTCTTATTGTCTTCT
The DNA here is from genome assembly GCA_030674155.1 of Stramonita haemastoma. Taxonomy (NCBI): domain Eukaryota; kingdom Metazoa; phylum Mollusca; class Gastropoda; order Neogastropoda; family Muricidae; genus Stramonita; species Stramonita haemastoma. The sequence goes on from JASPKP010009671.1 coordinate 1,475, forward strand.
TCTTGTTGCTGTTGCTGTTGGTATCGTTGTCCTTCTTGTTCTTGGTTTTTGTTGTCTTTTCATGTTTTTGTTCTTCTTCTCGTTGTTGTTGTTTTTTCTGTTCTTGTTCGTGTTGTTTTTGTGGTTCTTCTTCTTCTTGTTCTTATCGTTGTCTTGTTGTCTTCTGTCTTTTCTCCTTCCTTCTTCTTTCTTGTTCTCCTTCTCTTTCTTGTTCTTCTTTTTCGTGGTCTTCTTGGTTATGTTGTTGTTGCTGCTCTTCTTCTTCTTCTTTTTTCTTTGTCTTTTTCCCTTTCTTCTCTCTCCTCCTCCTCCTCCTCCTCCTCCTTCTTCTTCTTCTTCTTCTTCTTCTTCTTCTTCTTCTTCTTCTTCTTCTTCTTCTTCTTCTTCTTCTTCTTCTTCATCTTCGCAATTCTTCTTTGCAATTCTTGTCCCTCGCAATTCTTCTTCTTGTTCTCCGCAACTCTTCTTTTTCTTGGTCATTTTGTTCTTCTTGTTGTCTTTCTTCTTCTTCTTGCTTGTTTTCCGTTTCCTTTTTGTCGTCGTTTGTTTCTTCCTCTGCTGCTCTGTGCTGTGTCTTTGTGTTCTGGTTTCTTCTGTTCCAATCCACAAATTCTCTTTTTTTTATAAACACTTTTCCTCCTCCTCCTTCCTCCCTCTCCTCCTTCCTTTCCTCTTTCTCCTCCTCCTTCCTCTCCTGCTCTCTCTCCTCCTCCTCTCTCTCCTCCTCCTCCTCCTCTCTCTCTCTCTCCTCTCCTCCCTCTCTCCTCCTCTCTGTCTCCTCCTCCTCCTCTCTCTACTCCTCCTCCTTCCCCTCATCAGAGTGGTCAGAGTGATACGCTCGTGATCTACTGACCCGGGTTCGACTCTCGTTGGAGAATTTTTCCCCTGGAGTTAACATCAGTGCCGACTCCACTCTCCCCTTGTCCTTGAGATGAGACTATAAACCGAGGCCCGTGTGCGAACGCACGCAGAACATTTTGCGCAACACGTTAAATCCTGTTCCGTTTTTCAGAAGAGTAGGCCATTGAGTGCCAGTGGGAATGGATGACAAATCCGACAAAACTGCATACACACGGGGATACACCTCCTCACCCCCCCTTCACCCTCCTCCTCACCACCTCTCCTCCACCCACTCCTCACTCCTCTCCTCACCACCCCTCCTCCTCACCACCTCTCTCACCACCTCCCTCTCACCACCTCCTTCTCACCACCACCTCCTCAACTTCCTCCACCACCTCCTCCTCTCACCACCTCTCCTCTCACCACCTCCTCCTCTCCTCACCACCCCTCCTCTCACCACTCCTCACACTCCCTCCTCCTCACCACCTCACCTCCTTCCTCACCACTCCTCCTCTCACCACCACCTCCTCCCACCTCACCCTCCCTCCACCACCTACCTCCCTCATCACCTCCTCCTCCCTCCCCACCACCTCCTCCTCTCACCACCTCCCCCTCTCCACCACCTCCTCCTCCACCACCTCCTCCTCCCACCACCCTCCTCCTCCTCTCACCACCCTCCTCTCACCTCCTCCTCCACCACCTCCTCTCCCACCTCCTCCTCCCCCATCTCCTCACACACCTCCTCCTCCCCACCCTTCCCCCTCACCACCACCTCCTCTCTCACCTCCTCCTCCTCTCACCACCCCCCTCTCTCCACCCCCCCTCCTCCCACCCACCTCTCTCCTCCTCCCCCTCCCCCCCCCTCCTCTCACCACCACCCCTCCTCTCCCCCCTCCTCTCACCACCTACCTCCCCTCCCCACCACCTCCTCCCACCACCTCCCCACCCACCATCCTCCCCTCCCACCACCTCCTCCTCCCCCTCCCTCCCTCCCTCCCACCCCTCCTCCTCACCACCTCCTCCCTCACCACCTCCCCTCTCACCACCTCCTCTCCACCCTCCACCACCTTCCTCCTCCTCACCACCACCTCTCCTCCTCCTCCCACCACCTCCTCCTCCTCACCACCTCCTCCTTCTCACCCCCTCCCCTCCACACCTCCTCCTCCTCACCACCACTCCTCCTTCTCACACCACCTCCTCCTCCCCCCTCCTCCTCCTTCTCACCACCTCCTCCTTCTCACCACCCCTCCCTCTCCCACCTCCTCCTCTCCCCTCACCCCTCCTCCTCCTTCTCACCACCTCCTCCTCTCACCACCTCCTCCTTCTCACCACCCCCTCCTCTCCACCTCCTCCTCCTCACCACCTCCTCACCTCACCACCACCTCCTCCTCCTTCTCACCACCCCCTCCTCTCCACCCCTCCTCCCCCACCTCCTCCTCCCCACCTCCTCCTCCTTCACAAATCTTCTTCTTTTTCGTTTTGTTGTTGTTCTTGTCGTTATTTGCCTTCTTTTTTTTCCTCATGTTTTTTTTTCTTGTTGTTCTTCTACTCGTTTTTTCTTGTTGATATTGTTGTTCTTGTCCTTCTTGGTCTTGATGATTTTCTTGTTTCTCTTGCTCTTATTATCGTTGTTTTTCATTTTCTTGTCCTTGTTGTTGTGTTGTTGTTGTTGTTGTTGTTGTTGTTGCTGTTGCTGCTGCTGCTGCTGCTGCTGCTGCTGCTGTACTTCTTCTTCTATTGTTCATTGTAGACATAGTGGTTTTAAAAATCTGGGTTTTTCCCGTTCTGTCTACTTTGTCGTCGTCTGTTTCTTCGTCAGCTGCTTTGTCTTCTGTCCTTTCTTCTTTCTCTGTTTTCCATGCTCTGTTCTGTATAGTCTTGGTTCTATTGTGCTGCAATGTAAAAGTAAAATTATGCATTTGCAAGTCCATGTGTAGTGATCACATCATTGACCTAGCATATGAAATTAATAGTACAACATACACAACGACACACACACACACACATACATACACACACACTCTCTCTCTCTCTCACACACACACACACACCCACACACACACACACCACACACACCCACCACACACACACACACACAACACACACACACACACACACACACACACACACACACACACACACACACCACACACACACAAACACAGACACACACCACCTGTTCTGCCTTTCAGAGGATTAGGCCATTGTGTGCCGGTGAGAACAGATGACAAAGTTTACTAAACTGTATGCACATGGCCACTGCATGTAATAAAGTACACAAATGCTTATTCCACTGTCCTGGATATAACGGAATAGATAAAGACTAAATCAGCTGCAAAACCAACAACACTACAGTACCTTATTTCAGGTTTCCACTTGCTCGTGCCGCATCCTCAGGCATTGAAGTACCTAGGACGGGAACAGTCTGACGCCAGAATAAATCTACACAAAAAATTGAGAGATATACATTTCAAAATGAAAACCTGCAGACAGACAGAGAGAGAAACAGACTGAGAGACAGAGACAGACAGACAGACAGACAGAGAAGGAGAGAGAGAGAGAGAGAGAGAGAGAGAGGAGAGAGAGAGAGAGAGAGAGAGAGAGAGAGAGGAGGAGAGAGAGAGACATACATACATGACAGACAGACAACAGACAGACAGACAAACAATGTTCAAATAATCATATAAAAGCACATATTCAAACCTATGCTGTTTGATGATAACAGTAGTGATGGTATTACAATGATGATAATGATAATAGAAACGATGATACCTTTTGTAGCTAAAGCTGTCCTCTTCGTAAAGAAAAAAAAATCCTTTGAAACCAGATTATAGCTGCCTATATTAGTATATCACTAGGTACTTGAGAAAAGTCCATATATGCAAACAGGATGGGGACGGGATAGCTCTGTGGTCAGAGCACTCGACATTTCCCAAGCTAAGGTTAAGCAGCATCGAGTGTGGTTACCAATTGGATGGGTGACTGTTTGTGCGCCTTGGCTTCAGTGCAGTCCCGGAGTTCACCCAGCTGTAACTGGGTACCTGCCCTCTCTAGGGTCAGGGAAGGTAAAGCAGCGACGGAAAGGAAATGGGCGCCAACCTCAATGTGCTGGCTCCTAGAGAAGCTGAGGTCTCTGATGCCTCGTTCCTATATGACCACATAGGTTACGGACACCTTTACCTTTTTATATGCAAACTTCTTACGTACAGCCAGTGTACTTACAGTTTCAGTGAGTCTTGAGTATGATGTGTGAGATCCAGTGCATATTCTTCAGGACTGCTTATGTTAAGATGTAAAACACCCAAGAACAACAGATAGCACATGCATTACCTTATTGGGTGCTTCCACTTGCTCGTGCCACGTCCTCAGGCATTGAAGTACCTTGGACGGGAACAGTCTTTCAGGGTCTTCTTTTCTATGGTCTTGCAGGGTGTCGTCTTGCAGGGTGTAGTTCTTATATCTTGCAGGGTGTAGTCAACTAAACATAGCAACAGTTACATAAACATATATAGGCACAGATTTAAATAGCTATCAACACCCCTACGCACACACTTGCATCCTTGTTCCAACACAACACAGAACCATACTTTCTGAACATTAAAAAGCACTATTCTGGTAAAAGAAACATTTTAACATACGTAGCAAGGTCCAATAGTCGTGTAGGGTACTGATGCAAGCAAAGCACCAATGTTGATATAAAATCTTATGCTTTTAGACATGTTCCCACAGTTTTCATCAATGACAACTTTTAGTGTGACCTGTACTCTCCATGAAAGGAGAAAAAAATCTTCTAAAACCAGAGTACGCAGATAGTTAGAGCCAAGTTCTTTACGGACTAAAGAATGGCAAACCGCTTACTCTGAAGAGTTTTTAAACTCTCAGTGATTCTTAAATACATTGTGTAAGAAATTATGCATGTTTTTCAAAGCTCTCCGAATATTAAGCTGTGGATTGGCCAACAACAATAACAACACTCAGATGACAATGTGAACATACCTTATAGGGTGCTTCCACTTGCTCGTGCCGCATCCTCAGGCATTGAAGTACCTAGGACGGGAACAGTCTACCAGGGTCTTCTTTTCTATGGTGTAAAGCAGGGTGTAGTCTTGCAGGGTGTGGTCTTGTATTGTTTATAGCAAGGTGAAGTCTTGAAAGGTGTCATCTTCAAGGCGTTCGTCTTCTATGTGTGTCCAACTGTGTGTTGTCTCGTAGGTTGTAGTCCTGTATGGTGGACACACATACACAGATTGAAACACACATACACAGATTGAAACACACATACACAGATTGAAACACACATACACAGATTGAAACACACATACACAGATTGAAACACACATACACAGGTTGAAACATACATACACATACACAGAGAGATAGGGACAGAAAGAGAAAGAGCCAACTAGAAAATTTAGTAGTTACACAAACATGTAAAGCCACAGATTTGAATACGCATAACTACACTACACCACACACACACACACACACACACACACACACACACACACACACACACACACACACACACACACACACACACACACACACAAAATTTCATCTTTGTTCCATCTGAAAACAGTAAAACTATCGAAAAATTAAACAGCACTACTCTGAAAAAGACACATAACATACGTGGCGAAGTCCAATAGTTGTGCAAGTTACAGATGCAAGCAAAGCACTAGCGTAAATATGAAAATCTGATGCTTTTAGATATTTTTCAAATGTTTTTATCCATGACAAACTCTTAGCATGACCTGTACTCTCCATGGAAGGAGAACAAATCTTCTAAAGCCAGAGTATGCAGATAGTTAGAGCCAAGTTTTTAGGACAGAAAGAAAAAAAAGCTATTCACCCAACCTTCTCACTCACAAGAAACTTTTAAAGTCTCACTGATTCTTAAATATGCTATGTGAGAAAGTACACATGATCTTAAAACTCTCAGAAAGTTAACTTGTGAAACCTCTAACAACAACAACAGACGACAATGTGAACATACCTTATAGGGTGCTTCCACTTGCTCGTGCCGCATCCTCAGGCATTGAAGTACCTAGGACGGGAACAGTCTTCCAGGGTCTTCTTTTCTATGGTGTCCAGCAGGCTGTAGTCTTGCACGATGTTGTCTTCTGTGAAGGGCACACACACAGAGACCGAGACACACATAGATGGACACAGACAGACAGAAAGAAACAGCCAATAATAGAATTTAGTAGTTACACACACATAGACATAGACACAGACACGCACGCACGCACACACACACACACTTACTCTCACTCACAATCACACACACACACGAGAGCACACGCCCACTCATGCGTGCACGCATGTATATGCAAACACACTTACAGCCATCTACAAGACGACGTTTAACTCACCAGCATGTTCTACTTGTTCTTGTCCTGCCTGTCTTCCTCCTCCTCCTTCTTCTCCTCCTCCTATTCCTCCACCTCCTCTTTCTCCTTCTGCTCCTGGTTTTTGACAGGTTGTTTTCATCTGGTTTTTCATCTTTCTTTTCTTCTCTTTGTTTCTGTTGTTGTTATTGTTACGGTTCTTGTCGTTAATGAATTTCTTGTTGTTCTTGTTGCTGTTCTTTCTGGTTTTGTTGCTGTTCTTGTTCTTTTCAGGTCGTTCTTGTTGCCAGTCTTGTTCTTCGCAATTCTTCGTCTTTTGTTGTTCTTTTTCTTTTTGTAGAAGTTTTTCTTGTTGTTGTTGTTGTTCTTTTCGATGTTGTTGCTGTTGTTGTTTTCCCCCTTGTCATTGTTGTTGTTCTTCTTCTTGTTTTTGTTGTTGTTATTTATTTTTGTTGTTGCTGTTTTTTTTCCCTTGTCGTTGTTGTTGTTCTTCTTTTCGTTCTTGTTGCTGTTGTTTTTCCCTTTGTCGTCGTCGTTGTTGTTCTTCTTCTTGTTTTTGTTGTTGTTCTTTATTTTTCTTCTTCTTGTTGTTGTTATTCTTCCTTTTGTTCTTGTTGCTGTTGTTGTTTTTCCCCTCGTCGTTGTTGTTGTTGTTGTTCTTGTTGTTGTTCTTCTTCTTTTTTGTTCTTGTTGTTTTCCCCCTGTCGTTGTTGTTGTTCTTCTTTTTGTTCTTGTTGTTTTCCCCCTGTCGTTGTTGTTGTTCTTCTTTTTGTTCTTGTTGTTTTCCCCTTGTCTTTGTTGTTCTTCTTTTTTTGTTCTTGTTGTTTTCCTTATGTCGTCGTTGTTGTTGTTCTTCTTTTTGTTCTTGTTATTTTCCCCTTGTCGTTGTTATTCTTTTTTTGTTCTTGTTGTTTTCCTCTTGTCGTCGTTGTTGTTGTTGTTTTCCTCTTGTCGTCGTTGTTGTTGTTCTTCTTTTTGTTCCTGTTGTTTCCCCCTGTCGTTGTTGTTGTTCTTTATTTTTCTTCTTGTTTTTCTTATTCTTCTTGCTGTTGTTGTTTTCCACCTTGTCATTGTTGTTGTTCTTCTTCTTGTTTTTGTTATTTTTTCTTTTCTTCTTCTTTTTTTTATTTTATTTTTTACTGTTGTTGTTTTTCCCTTTGTCGTTATTGTTGTTGTTCTTTTTGTTTTTGTTGTAGTTCTTCTTGTTATTCTTGTTGATATTCTTGTTGTTCTTCCTGCTCTTTGTTGCTGTAGTTCTTGTTGTTGTTGTTCTTTTTCTTCTTGTACTTTTTTCTTCTTATTCTTGTTTTTTTCTTAATGTTCTTTATCTTGCTGTTGTTGTTGCTCTTGTTCTTGTTTGTGTTGTTCTTCTTGTTTGTTGTTCTTGTTTTTCTTATTGTCTTCTTCTTGTTGCTGTTGCTGTTGGTATCGTTGTCCTTCTTGTTCTTGGTTTTTGTTGTCTTTTCATGTTTTTGTTCTTCTTCTCGTTATTGTTGTTTTTTTTTGTTCTTGTTCGTGTTGTTTTTGTGGTTCTTCTTCTTCTTGTTCTTATCGTTGTCTTGTTGTCTTCTGTCTTTTCTCCTTCCTTTTTCTTTCTTGTTCTTCTTCACTTTCTTGTTCTTCTTCTCTTTCTTGTTTTCCTTCTCTTTCTTGTTCTTCTTTTTCGTGGTCTTCTTGGTTAGTGTTGTTGTTGCTGCTCTTCTTCTTCTTCTTTTTCTTTGTCTTTTTTTCCCTTTCTTCTCCTCCTCCTCCTCCTCCTCCTCCTTCTTCTTCTTCTTTCTTCTTCTTCTTCTTCTTCTTCTTCTTCTTCTTCTTCTTCTTCTTCTTCTTCTTCTTCGCAATTCTTCTTTGCAATTCTTGTCCCTCGCAATTCTTCTTCTTGTTCTCCGCAACTCTTCTTTTTCTTGGTCATTTTGTTCTTCTTGTTGTCTTTCTTCTTCTTCTTGCTTGTTTTCCGTTTCCTTTTTGTCGTCGTTTGTTTCTTCCTCTGCTGCTCTGTGCTGTGTCTTTGTGTTCTGGTTTCTTCTGTTCCAATCCACAAATTCTCTCTTTTTTTTTTATAAACACTTTTCCTCCTCCTCCTTCCTCCCTCTCCTCCTTCCTTTCCTCTTTCTCCTCCTCCTTCCTCTCCTGCTCTCTCTCCTCCTCCTCTCTCTCCTCCTCCTCTCTCTCTCTCTCTCTCCTCTTCCTCCCTCTCCTCCTCCTCCTCCTCTCTCTACTCCTCCTCCTTCCCCTCATCAGAGTGGTCAGAGTGATATGCTCGTGATCTACTGACCCGGGTTCGACTCTCGTTGGAGAATTTTTCCCCTAGAGTTAACATCAGTGCCGACTCCACTCTCCCCTTGTCCTTGAGATGAGACTATAAACCGAGGCCCGTGTGCGAACGCACGCAGAACATTTTGCGCACACGTTAAATCCTGTTCCGTTTT
>JASPKP010009672.1:0-10094 GCA_030674155.1 Stramonita haemastoma
GTAGCCTATATCTTTTTCCAAAAATTTTTTTGCATTGACAAAACTGTTTTTTTGACTGTTTCTGTGTGAATAGTGGACAGAAAATTTACCACACACACACACAACACACACCACACACACAAAACACCACACACACACCAACACACACAGAAAAAAACAAAGACAGACAGAAAACAGACAACAGACAGACACAGAGGGAGGGAGGGAGAGATGAGAGAGAGAGAGAGAGAGAAGAAGAGAGAGAGAAGAGGAGAGAGAGAGAGAGAGAGAGAGAGAGAGAGAGAGAGAGAGAGAGAGAGAGGAAGAGAGAGAGCCCAGCAACTGTTTTTTGGAGGAGAGATTGTTTTTTTTTTTTTTTCTCAAGAATAATTTCACGATGTGTTTACTCATAAACAAGTGCACGCACGCATGCACGCACACGCGCGCTCACCACACACACACACACCCCCCAAAAAATTTTTTAATATCATTTTAAAATGAATAGTCTTAAAATGAACAAACGCACACACACCGCGCCGCGCGCACGCACGCACCACACACACTGACCCATTTTCCCCACACACACACCCCAACAACAACACACACACACACACCCACACCACCCCACACCCACACCACACACACAAAAGGGGTAAACCCTAATTTCTGTCATTTGAATGTCATTAATCAAGAAGCAAAAAGATTTTTAAACAAATACCACAAATTTATGCCCTTAATTTTTTTTGTCAAACATAAAATGTCTTTGCATCTGGGTGCAAAATTTTAGAACCTTGTTAGAGCGATGGCAACGGCCGAAACTTTTATCATTAATCTGACACTGAAATTTTGAACAAGTCTAAAAACAAACCAAAAAACCCTTCCCACCGACACCGGCATGAAACCCTCACAACGTGCCCGCCTTTTTCCTTTTCTACCGCTAATCCGATTTCCGGCACCTCTTTTTCCAGTTTCCGTTTTTCTTCTACCGGAAAAACAACAACTTGCTGGTTTCATTAGGCCTAGTTGAGAGCTTAAATAAACTGGGGACCCCCCACACAATATGGCGATTTATTTTTGGGCGGGGGTTTTCAGCACCCCCCAATCCAAATTTTTTTCTTTTCCTCTCTACCCCCCGTCATCCCCTTCTATTTGTGGGATACAAACTAGAAGGGAGACAGAAATCAGAGTGCAGAGAAATAGGATTTGCAAACCTGTCACTATTTCAATCCCGTTTTTTGAATTCAGTGAAGCCCCCACAAAACCCATGATTAAAATACACCCACACCACTTCTCAAAAAGCAATAAAAATAAACAAAACAACAAAAACCGGGCATAAAGAAAAAACAAAAAAAAGGGAAATAACAAAAAAAAAAAAAAGGGCCAAAGGCCAAAAAAAAATAATGTCCAACCATTATTCACCTAAGGGAGCAATACTACACTACACACCACCCTACACTAAACTACACTACAACACACACTAAAATACACACACTACACTACCTACACAACACTATCCCAAACACTACACTACACTACACTACACTACACCTATGGATAAACCTCAAAGAGCTATTTAAATTTACATATGGAAAAGGGTGTGCTTCATGTAAACTGAGCAAGCAGTAATCGCCTCTGAAAGGGGATGTCTTTGAATTTACACATGCTGTACCTTCTCTCACACTTTTTAAATTAAACATTTTTTTTTTCGTTCCCTCCCTAGACTTGATTCTCCAATATAAAATTTTTCGTAGCAACCGTTTTTTGGGCCCCCAAGAAATAGCTCTTCCCACTTCTGGATGTAACTAGAAAGTTTATTTTCCAAACCCCCCTAACCTCATGAATCATGAAACTTTAATTGCATATTTAATCTTCTGCATGTGTAGTTGTGTGTTTTAAAAGGGAAAATTAAGTCAAGGCAGGTCTGCACTTGAAGTTGGCCTCGAGACGAAAATGCCCACCCTTAATTCCCAGACGCCACCGAGATTTCCTTGGCAATGGGGTTTTAATCCAGCAGTTTAAGCACCTGGTATAGTGCGGTCAGTTTTAATTTTGAAGCCTATAATTAAAAGCCATATCACAAAACCCTTTAAAAAAAACCCTGTATATAAAACAAGTTCAAACCCCACCACTAACTGCCCATAATGCAGTTTTTTACAAAGTAGAAATTTTTTCCTTTGCTCAAAAAATGTGCAGGCTGTGATACCCCCGTAACCCCGTAGGGAAAAGGGGGCAATAACAATAGTGGGTCTTGTGCTTTTTTAAAGACCAACCCAAAATAGTAGTAAGGGGTGACATGGGAAAGTGCTTGATGTTAACTTTGAATTACACACGCTGATAATTGGGAAGATTAGACTAAAGGATTTCTTCTAGGGTTAAATTTCAGCGTCTTGGAAAAGGAAAAAATTTAGGTGTTATCTTTTTTTCTGATTTTTTTCAGGGCCTTCTTTTTTTTTCCCCTAACAAGATGCAGGTGATTTGAGGACTTAATGAGCAAAAGGGGAAGGTGTTTAATGTCATTTTAAATTTGGCACTCAGATGGGAAGATTGGCTATAGACAAATTTCTTTTTTGGTCGTAGTTTGAGCTATCCGGTCAACAAAATCGGGGGATATTCTTTTGCCACTGAAGTGTCCATGATTCCTTTAGAAATCTAAAAAATTTTGATGTTCGTGGTCTGGGGGTATATAGCTTATAAACCAAACCAACCAACAATAATGGCCAACCTGGGTCAATGTCATTTTTTTTGTTTTTTTTCCCCCTTTTCCTTTTTTTTTTTGTTTTCTTTCTTTTCTCTTTTTACTGCCTTCTTCCCTCCCTTCCACCACTTCTAATGAGGTCAGCATTTGCCTCATCGGAATTCAGAGAATTTTAAAGGGGAAATTTTCCTCTTGAAATAGTCATTTGTGCACAAAAACATGCAACAAGAAATTTTTATCTCTTGCAAAAGAATGCTGCAAAGAAAAACCGAACCTCGATGGCAGACACACAGCTCACAACAAAAAGGGTGACACTTTAGGAGGGGATGTATTTTCCCACAAAAAAGCAGTACACATTTTGGGAGAGGAATCTGTTGAAAACTGCATTATTAAACTACACTCCTACACCCACACCCATTCCACTCCACCCCTTTCCCCCCCCAACCCCCTCCATCCACTTCTCTACAAGCTACGACCTAGGCGTGTAGTACAACCCCGCATTCGGCACAAACAAGCAACACAAATATACTTATCAATCTTTGCAAAAAAAAACATAAAAAATACCCCCAAAATGTAAAAAAAGCATTTTTTTACAAAAAACTTGTATATTTTTCCTACCTTTAAATTTTTTTAAAAAGCAGCCAGCGTTTAAAAAAAATTTTTTTGTTCTTAACCTTTCACCTTTTTCTACTTCATTTCTTACTCCACAATTTAAACGGGGTTACATATAAAGCTAGGATAATAACACGGAGAAAAAAATCCATAAACTCAAACCCCCCCCAAAAAAAAACACCTCCCCCCAACCCTTACCCCTTTGGCTTGGGGAATTTACAATCTGAAGTGAACATTTACCCCATCCAAACAAAGGTGGCATAAAGATGGACAGTAACTTACGAATATTTGCACTTTGGGAGATATCATTCACCAAAAAACACTCGCAAAGCAGGGACGGTTAATCCTTTGTCCACAACAAGGGGGCAAGATTCTTTCAAGGATTTTTTTAGGTGTTATGTCAGCGCCTGGTTAAAAAGAACATGGCTGAACAGTATGGGATTTTCAATTTGTCAAAAAATTTTGGGGGTATTCACTGAGTAATTCAAGCAGGTGCTGATGGTTCAGTTATGACTGGAGGTTCGTGCGATTATTGAAACATGAGGATTATAGGGCAAATTTTTGTTTGAGGCGATTTTATTTGCTATCATCATTGCACAAAATCCGATTGGTTAAAAACTGTCATTCTGTTTTTTTTTGTGTATGTTGTGTTGTGTTTATTGTATTGTATCGTTTTGAATTGTAATGTATTGTTACCACTTTTAGCCCCACGGAAGATCTCTGGGAAAATTTTTTGGGGGGGGGGCCGCCCCCTCTCCGGGGAGAGCACCTCGCCACAAGAGCAGCGCCCCCTTTTTTTTTCATTTCCTTTCGCAACGCTTTTGTTTCCCTATCAACGGTGTTTTCTCCAAATGTTGCTAAGGACAGCGGGTTTTGTTGACTTTGGGTACTTTGCTTGGGCAAAAAATTATGTTAAACCGGGATCTTCTTCGTTTATGTCTCGTTCGAAAGACACACCCAGACCACCACACACGGCCAGGGGAGGGGGGGAAATTTTCCGGGCCCAAACAGGGATTGAAAAAAACCCCACACTTCGAACCGACTTTTCGCTTTCAAAGGCAGGTGCTACTCTAGCCCACGATTCACGGGCCTTGGACCCCTTACCTGCCTTTCCGGGTCAACTTGGTGGATCTTGATTTGGTCTAGAGGTAACGCCCCGCTAAAAGCGAAAAGTTCGGGTTGGAATTTTCGGGGGGTTCAAACCACACAAGGTTCCCAAAAAACTTTTCCCCCATTCCATTAGACCATGATGGCGGTCTGGGTGCTTTTCTTTTGGATGAGACAATAAACCATGTGTCACACATAATAAATTTAGCGTAACAAAGAACCCACGGCGACAAGGGGGATATGCCTGGCAAAATTCTGTAGAAAAAACACTGCCTATGGGGAAACAAACACATTGGGCAGACAGAAAAGAAAAAAATACAGGGGGGCGCTGCCTTGAACAAGCTCTCCCCCGGGGAAGTACCCGAATTTTATTAGAGAATCGCCCGAGTTAAAGCGGTAGAGTTTAAACTTGAATAAAAAATTTGACACAAACCTCCTTGCCTAACTTCCCAAGATCAGCAGGGATGTTGTTAGAAAACCCTGCATTTTCCATGGGTCCATTGTTTAAAATACACTGAAATTTTTCTTTTTTTTAAAGCAATTCCGCCAATTTTGCACAACTTCAGTTTTTTTCTCTGTCTCCCAACCTTGACTCAGTTTGAAAGAAGAAGAACAAAATTAAAAAATCCACCAAAAAAAAAACCCCACAAAACTTTAAACCCCTCCACTCCATAAAAACAACCCATTTTAACCCCTCATGGAACTTTAGTGGGTTTTACAACTTGAAGCCAAAATTTTGATTCCTGCTGAAAAAAAAAGCGCCATGGCGATTGCACCGAGATGGACAATAAGTTAGCAAATCTTTGCACCTTTTGCGAGGCTGGCCACGAAAAGTAGGAAATGGGAGACCTGGGACAGTGCTTAGTGTCGGCTTTTGAAAGGGCACAGGAAGGCGGGGAGGATTGGTTTCAGGGGGTTTTCCCCCGGGTTTTTTTTTCAGCCCTCGCCTGAAAAGAATCTGAAATTTTTTTTTTGTAGGTGCTTTCACTCCGTTTACTTATTTTCAATGTTTACTTAGTGTTCAAATCAGGCGGGGGGGGTCAGTGGCCAAGGGAAAGGGGTTTTATCAAAAAATTGTGATTTCGTTTGAATAGGTCAAAGGGTCAGGATTTTTTGAGGGCAGGGGGCTTTTCCATCCCACTTTCCTGGGAATATCTCTGTTTTTTGCTTTTTGTATGATGACAACCAGGGTTCTATTTTAATACTCGTGAGCAAATGCAGTAAAAAGGGCGGCAACAGTTAATTATTAAAATTTTGTAAACAAAAAAAAAAACCCATTCAAACCCGCAAAAAGGAAAAAAGGTTTTTGCAAACACGAAAACGTTTTTTGACTTCTCCTGACCCAAAACTTAACTCTTTGAAAAAAAACCAAACTAAAACCCAAACACGGAAACCGAACCCCTTTCCCCAAAAAACAAACCCTTTAGAACCCCTCTCTGGAACCCGGTAAAATTTTAAAACTGAAGGGGAAACAAACCCACATTCAACAAAGCCCGCCCAGGGGTTCAAAAAATTTGGCACAAGCAGGGGACCTCTGCACTTTCGAAAGACCTGTGAGTAAATACAAGAATGGGCGACCTGGAAAGTGCTCATGCGCTTTGAATAGGGGGGTACACTGAGAGTAAGGGAAAATTAATTTCATGGGATTTTTTTCTGGGTTTCTAATTTCATTACCTTGGGAAAAGGGTTTGGAAAGTCATACAGTTAAACTTTAATTAAATCCTTTTTTTTTCTTTTTTTTTTTTTTTTTTTTTGGGGGGATACTTTTTTTCTACAAGATAAACAAAAATTTATGTTTTATTTGCTTTGAAAGGGTTTTTAAAGTTTCGTATCACAAAGTGAAACTTGGGAAAAGCTGAATCAGGGAGAACAATCCCCTGCACATGCAAAGACTTCGTCAAGCTTTTTGTGGCAGATCCAGTGCACCACAGTTGTTAAGAATAAAATAGACATTTCAGTTTCCACAACAAAAACAGCAAAGCGCTGTTTCCACGCACAGTGAGCTTCTTGGGCCCGGGTGGAGTCAGGTTCTTGGCTGTTTGGGGAGACCGAGACACAAGCTAGCCACCTTCCAGCCCCGAACAGAAAATCTCTGGGACGTAAAAACAATCACATCAACAAAAGCAAGGGGAAGTACTGCAGCCATGTTGTGTTGCTGGTTGCTATCTTTTCAAATGTACTGCTCTGTATGGCCGACAAAGTGCATTTCTTATGGCTAACCCCACCCAAAACCTTTTAACATTTTTTTTTTTGCTTGTTTTATGCATGCGGTTTTGTTTTAGGTCCAACAAAGGTCAGGTTTTTTAAACATTTGTTATCCACGAAATATTTTTCCAGAGATAATTCACTTTGTGCGACAGTACCAAATAGACAGGGGTTTTGTCGTTGATATGGATCATTTTACAAATTATAGTCGTTCATAAAAAGATTTCTGTGAAATGAGATCGCGGGATTCCCTCTTCTTTTTTCTTCTTCTTTTTCTTCTTCTTCTTCTTCTTTTCTTCTTCTTTTTCTCTTCTTCTTCTTCTTTTTCCCCCTCCTCTAACCCTTTTCCCATTTCGTCTCCCCTCCTCCCTCCTTTTTTTTCTCCTCCTCCTTCCTCCGATCCGCAAACCTTCTTCTTCGCCATCCTCCCCCCTTATCCCCATCCCCCTCCTTCTCCGCAATTCTTCTTGTTCTCCTCTTTTCCCTTTCTTTTTCTCCCTCCCCTCCTTTCCTTTTTTTTCTTCTTCCAGCTTCTCCCCGTCATCCGTCTTTTTTCTTTGATTTCCTTTCAATCTCTTTTTCTGCTTGTGTCTGTCTTGCTTGGTTTTTTTCTGTTTTTCCCAAGTAAAGAACGATTTTTGTGATTTACAATCTCATCGACTATTCTGACGAGTCAAAGCTTCGGATTATTTAACATCATTGTTTTAGCCAATCTTTTCTTTTAGCATAATATTTCTTCCGAAGTCGGGATTAGCCCCACAAAATCTTATAAAAATAATCTGGGCCTTTCCCCACCCAAAATATAATTATCAGAAATCGTTTCTGATTTTGATCCGGGATTAGCTTCTGTAGGTATACTATATTTGGTTGAAAGAAAATTCTTCGCATCTCCTGGACACTATTGACGATGTAGGCTATTTAGAAATTCATGAATTGGGTTTTTTTTTTTTTTTTTTGGGGGTGGTGGGGGGGTTTTTTGGGGTTTTTTTTGTTTGTTGTTTTGTTTTTGTTTTTTTGTTTTTTGTGGAAATGTTGTTTGGTTTGGGTTTGGGGAGTGGGGTTGTTGTTTTTGGGTTTTTTCGTGTTTGCTTTTTGCGATGAGGATTTTTTTTTTTGTTGTTGTTTTTTTGTTGTTGTTGTTTTTTGTTTTGGTTTGGTTGGTTTGGTTTGGTTTGGGGGTGTGTGTGTGTGTGTGTTTTTGTGGGTGTGTTGGTGGTGGGGTTTTTGTTTTTTGTGGTGATTTAAGATCTCTAGCCTCCATCCTGACAGTGGGTCTTTACAATTATTTACACATCAATTCAAGATAAAATCAACTCTCCCCGGTTGAAAATTTTTCTTTGGCAGAGAGGCATTGAAACCAAAAAGGAACAGTCAAACTAGTTACCCAAAACAGATCTGTTTTTTATTCCTCATAAGAACAAAAATCACAAATTTGTGAGATCGACTAGTTTGGAGGACTTTTCCTGATAGTCCGCCCTCGGAAAAGGAACAAGGAGATCACCGGGTTTCCTTGACCCATTTTTTAAGACCAGTGAGGTTTTTTCCTTTTTTTTTTCTTTTTTTTTTAAAAGGGAAAAAGGTGTATGATAAATGGATTTTTTTTTTTTTCTTTCTGTTTTCTTTCTTTTTTTTTCCTTTTTCTTTGTCTTTCTTTTTTTTTTTTTTTTTTTTTTTTTATTTAAAAGAACATGAAGATCAGCTCTTTTTTTTTATTGATGTAGAATGCATGCATCATTCTGTCTTAGCATTTTGGGTTGTTTTTTTTTTTTTTTTTTATTGGGAGGTTTTGTTGTTGGATTTTTGTTATTTTTATTGTTTTTTTTAGCAAACCAGACGAAGAAAAGAAGAAGGGGGAGGAGGAGGGGGAGGAGAAGAAGAAGAAAAGAAGAAGAAGAAAAGAAGAAGAAGAAGAAGAAGAAGAAAAAACAACAAAACAACAACAACAAAAAACAACAACAAAAACAAAGCAAGAAGAACAAAAAAGAATTTCTTTCTATGTGTTTTTTCTCTTTGTCAATTTTATCATCTCTCTTTAGGCTAATCATTTATTCTTCTAGGTTTATCTACGCTTTAAATTATAATACGATTTTTAAAAAACTAACCCATATTTCTTTTCCAAAAACAAAAAGAAAAGAGGGGTAAAACCTTATAAAAAAATTTTCCTTTGTCCGAAATTTTCCGCATTAGTAAAAGCAATTTTACCAGGGAATTGTTTCAGGTCCACTTCGCCAGGGAACCCTTTTCATCCAAACCGGTTTATTTATTTTAGAACAAAAAAAACGAAGGGAAAAAACAAAAGACCGAAAGAATCAAAAAAGAAAAGGAAAGGAAGAAAGGAGAAAAATAAGAAAGAAAAAGAAGAAAAGAAAAAAAAAAAAAAGAATAAAAGAAAAGAAAGAAAAGAAAGGGAAAGGGAAGGGTGGGAAAAAGGGGGAAGTAGGGAAAAGTAAACCACCCCCCCCCCCCACCCCCCCCCCCCCCCCCCCCCCCCCCCCCCACACCCCCCCCCCCCCCACCCCCCCCACCCCACCCCCCCCCCCCCGGGGTTTCTTATACAAATATGCAATTTACCCCCAACCGTGCGCCCCCCCTAATACACACACAGTTTTGTGGGGTTGTGGGTGTGGGTTTTTTGGTGGTGTGTTGGTGTGGTGTGGTGGTGGTGGGACTTTAAATTTAGTAATGGGGAAAACAATTTATAATTTTTTCATCCAATCCCCGTTGTATCTTTTTTAAATATTTTCCCTCTGTTTTTCCCACCCCGGGAACAAGGGGCCCACTCTTACGAAAAAGCGGAACAGGATTTAACATAGCCAATTGCAAACATTGGGCCTGCAATTTTTACGACCCGATTCGATTCCCGTCGAGGAGATTTTTCCCTGGGTAACATCATGCGACCCCTCTCCCCCCAAAGTCCTTCGATAAAAATAAAACCGAGGCCCGGTTTTCGAAAGCACGCAGAAAAATCTTGCGCACACGTTTTAAACCTGTTCCCCTTTCGAAGGAGTCCATTGGGCCCGGGGGGAAGGGGCCACCAAACGTTGCCATATTAGCCCCGAGCTGCGCTGGGACCAACTTGTTTGGGTTTAAAGCGACAGAATGCCCTACGAAGCCCACCCAAAATAACCAAAGAATGAAATCAAAGCTACGAGGTGTTTGGGGGTACACATGCAATCAAAAATGCTTGAACCATTTCCCGAAGGTCTTTACAAAATATAATGTCTGAAAATTGAGATTTTAACAAAAATAAACGATCACCCGCTGAAAATTTTTTAAAGTCAAAGGTTTAGGGAACACGGGCTTCACCCAAAGACCTCAAACAGCTCGATGGAAAGTCCAGAAACGGGGGAAGGAAAAACAACCAAAAACCCAAAAACCATAATTTGTGTCACGAGATCCTACTATGTAAAAATATTTCATTTTTGAAACATCAGCTGGTTTTTTTTTTCCGCTGGGGGCCCTTTTGATCAGTGACCCCCTGTCATTGGGGCCACAG
>JASPKP010009673.1:0-10094 GCA_030674155.1 Stramonita haemastoma
TGATGAATGAGTAGTGATAGTAAAAAAAAAAAAAAAATGATAACAAAATAAGGCATTTTAACTCCAAACGCTAAATATTTGCAAAACCAACATCACAAAAAAGTAAGAAACTAATCTAAAGTTTCCACGCACACACTCATTCACTCTCACTCACTCACATAACCAACCCCAACCGCGCGCGCGCACCGCGCACGCACCCCACGCACGCCAAAAGCGCGCACGACGCAGCCCCCCTACACACACACCCTGCACACACCACACAAACCCCAAAAACACACCAACAAGCACACACAAAACACACACAACCCCACACCCCCCAAAAACACAAAAACACACACACACACAAAACACAACACAACACACACACCACCCCACACAAAAAACAACACACAAACAAAACACACACCCACAAAACCACAAACACAAACCCACAACTCAACACCAACCAACCCACACACCACAAACACACCACCCCGCGCGCGGAGCGCCGGCCCCGACAGAAGCAGCAGACCTATGGTTTCAAATGTCCCTAAACTCCAACGTACCCCCCCAGAAGTGAAAAAGGTCAGGAGAAGTGAAAGGGGCCCCCCCCCGGGGGCCCTAGTCCCCCCCTAACACCTTTGTATGCTAATACCACTCTCTCTCCCTCTCTTCTCTTCTCTCTCTTTTTCCCCTCCCCTCTTCCTCCTCCTTCCCCTTTTCCCTCTCTCTCTTCTTCATCCTCTCTCTCTCTCTCTCTTCTCTCCTCTCTCTTACCTATCTCCCCCCCCCTTTTTCTCTCCTCTCTGTCCTGTCTTCTCTGTGTCTGTCTTTCTGTCTGTCTTTTGTCTGTTGTCTGTCTGTCTGTCTGTCTGTTCCCCCTCTCTCTCCTCTCTCTCTACTATCATCTACTATCTATCTTCTAATTACTATCTATCTCCACCTCACTTTCCCCCCCCCTCCCCCCCCCCCCCCCCCCCCCCCCCCCCCCCCCCCCTGCACTCTGGTCTGGGCTTGGGCATTTAAAGGTGTGATATGATGATATTATGATGTGAGATGATGAGAGAAGAGAGAAGGAGAGAGAGGGGGAGAGAGGAGAGAAGAGAGAAAGAGAGAAGAGAGAGAAGAGAGGAAGGGGGGGGGGAGAAAAATACAGACAAAAGATAGGACAGAGCCAGACAACTGACAGACAGAGGGGTATGTTTGTTTGTCGTGTGTGTATGTTTGTGTTGTGTGTGTGTGTGGGTGGTGCACGGCGTGTGTGTGTGTGTGTGTTGTGCGTGTCGGTGTGTATTGGGGCGGGGGGGCATGCGGGGGTTTGCATCAAGCGACCAAACCCAAACTGATAATTTCTCGGAACTTCTCTATTCCACTAATCAAACCTTTGGTTTTACCTTGTCGTTTTACCAAAACATGAAGGAAAGGGGGTGGGGGTGGGTGGGTTTTCTACAAAAAAATTGAAGGACATTTTATTTTTCTACCAAAAGGCATAAAAAGCTCATTGTGTGGAATTAATTGCACCTTTTTTTTTAAAGGGTTGCCGGCCCAGCGGGTGTATACCTTGCCCAAATTTTTTAGCCATCTATTTCAGAGATCTCATTCCACCACAGCCAGGAGGGGAATCTGGACGAGATGAAGAAAGGTAGGTGGTGACTAGGTTTAAAAAAATAGGGGTGACTTTATGGGGTGTTTTGGTTAAAAAAAGGGAGGTGGTGATGTATATGGGTTTTAGGTTAAACGTAGTGGTGATTATATATGGGAGTGGTTGGTTAAACGGTAGGTGGTGATAATTTTCAAGGTTTAGGTTAAACATAGGTGGTGCAGTCTATAGCAGTGGCTTAGGTTAAAAGGAGGTGGGGACCTTTAAAGGGGTGGTTTAGGTTAAACAGGTAGGTGGTTATACATGGGAGGATTTAGGAAAAATAAAATTTTTAAAGAAAAGAAAAGAAAAAAGGAACCATTGGTTTTGGCCCTTTTTTTCTTTTTTTTTTTTAAATTTCAGAGGTTTTTATTTCGAAGGAATCATTTTGTCACCGTCTTGCAGTGTCTCATGAGTTTTCTTTTGTTTTGTTCCACCTGTGTCGTCTGTCTGTCTGTCTTTGTCTTCTTTTCTTTTTTTGTCTTCCCCCTCTCTCTCTCTCTCTTTCCCTCTCCTCTCTCTCTCCTCCTCTCTCTCTCTTCTCTTCTCTCTTCTCTCCTCTCTCTTCATGAACAAAAGCGGGGGGCTCCTTTATGTTCTAAGGTACAACTTTTCAGCTTTTTGCATCCATGCTAAAACTGACACTCGCTTTTCAAAACCCGGGGTCTCCTTGGGGAAGTCAGGGGGGAGGGGGAAAGGTCAGCTGACAGTAGCAAGCCTATTTGTTAGGTAAAGTAAAAACAGATAGTAAAAAGGTAGGAAAAAGTAGTAAGAACACCCACTACCACTATACACACTATACTGTTGTTTTTACTTTATCATTATTTTTGTCATACATCATTATTGTTATTTTTCATATCATCATCTCATCATCTCATTAAAAAAACAATTGTTGTTATCATTAAAACATTTTATTATTATTTTTATTTTTATTATTATTATTATTATTATTTTTATTATTATTATTATTATTGCCCAAAACCAGTGGTAAACCAAGGCCATAAGACTGCAAAAAAATTTTTGCGGGTCCCACAGTAAAGTAACAAGCCTTTTTTTCCTTTACGGAACCCATGCATATGGGCATTTTTGGTGGCATACCTTTTTGCACCTCAAGTACTAGATCTTTTGTAGGAAAGCACTTCCCTTTTTCAAACCTACACATAAAGCAGACTCCCCTTATGCAGATTAGGTTTCTAAAAACCCCGGGAGTACAGCGGGCTCTTAAAGAATAGGGTTGCAAAACCGGGGTAGGGAAAGGCTTAGTGATTCATGAAAGGGGAAAGGCGGGTTTAGTTCCTTTTCGACACTCTGGGGTGTGTAACCCAGGGTAGGGGGGGGTTATGCTTCACAACATATGGGTGTCTTAAACCCAGGAATAGGGGGAGCGGGTTAGCCTTCACTAACAGTAGGGGTGTCTGACCCCCCGGGAATATGGGAGCGGGTTATCCTTCATTAACATATGGGTTTTTGAACCCCCAAATAGGGGAGCGGGTTATCCCTTATAACATATGGGTGTGTGAAACCCCAGGAGATAGGGAGCGGTTTATCCTTCACTAAAAGTAGGGGTTTTGTACCCCCCGGGAAGATATTGGGAGGGGTTTATCCCTTTCACAAAAATATGGGTTTTTGTACACCCAAAAGAATTGGAGGGGGGTTTGCCTTCACTAAAAGTTGGGTGTGTGTACACCCAGGGGGTACAGGGCGTCGAGGCCGGGCACGTAGAGGGGGTTAAAAGGCTTTGTAAAATTACAGTTGAATAAAACCCTCTGATGGAGAGAACTAAAAGAAAACAGAAACCCCCTCTTTAAAACCCCTGACCTAAGCAAAATTACACTGCCAGCCAATGGAACACTTCCTTTCTAAATTATCACACCACACACACACGCGCGCGCACCACCAGAAAACACACCCATTAATTTTATAGATTCTTTTTTTTTTCTTAAATTTAAAAGGGATTATGACATTGTAACAGATATAACTGTTTATTTTTACACTAAATGTTTTTTTTAAAAAAACTTTAAATGTGTGATGCGCGTACGGATACTGCTGTTTTGGGGGCGACGAACGCGCGCACGTGTGTTGTGGGGTGTGTTGCTGTTTTTGAGGGTTTTTTTTATATGGTTGTTTTTTTTTTTTGTTGCTTGTATATCATGGGGATTTTTTATTTTTAAGGGTGTTGAAAAACATTTAGTTAAATTTGGGGGAATTGTTTTGGGGTTCTCTTTTTTTTTTTTTTTCTTTGGTTTGTAGGGGGTTTTGTTTTTTGTTGTTTTTTTTTTTTTTCTTTAGATAGATGGCTTGATTAAAAAAAGCAAACAAAGTTTATTCGTGTACCATCGGGAAAAAAAAATTCGATTTGATTTGATGTGACACACCATACTCAAATGTAAGAAACAAAAAAAAAGCGATAAAACAAAAAAAGATTTTTTTTCAAAGCAGTGCTTTGTTTCTCAAATGCGCTTTGTCCTTTAAACAAATAAAGAAAAAACCGCCATCTTTACTCACATACATTAACAGCCCTGGCTAACCAACATCCCAGCAGAGCAAATTTTTATCACACACACACACAACACACACACACACACACACACACACCACAACCCCACAAACCCACACCACACAAATAATATAAAAATTTATATAATATATTTTTTGTATATTAATAATAATTTTTTTAAAAATTAAATATAAAAATTTTAAAAAGGGCCTCAGTTTCTGCAGACAAAAGCACAATTTTTTTTGTTAATTATGTTTATTCTTTTTTTTTTTTTTTTGTGTGGGTGCTCTACACGTCTTTTTCATTGGCCAAAAAAACAACAACAACCCAACAAACAAAAACAATAACAAAATTTTTTCAGTCTTACACACACACACACCACAACACACACACACCACACAACACCCCACCACACCCAAAAACCACACACCACACACCCAAAAACACACACATACAAAAGTTGAACATTGGGGTTTTCAATCTTTAAACCCGGGTTCAATCCCGTTCGAGGGGATTTTTCCCCCCGGGAGTTAAAAAACAGTCCGACTCCATCTCTCCAAAAACCTTCGGATGAACTAAAAACCCAAGGCCCCGTGTTGAGCGCACACAGAGCATTTTTGCGCACACTTTAAATTGTTCCGCTTTCGAAAAAAGTAGGGTTTTTTGCGTGGGGGGGTGGGGGGGGGGGGGGACAGATAGAAAATTTAAAAAAACGCATACACACGACGGAGGGAAATTAAAAAAAGAAAACACACGAGTTTTTCCCATTTTTCGATAAAAAGAATAAATAAAGAATGAATAAAAACACGCTTCCTTCGGAAAAGACATAAACTGAAGTCCTGTGTGCGAACGCATGTTGCCCCTTGTTGAAACCCGTTCCTTTTTGGGAAAGTGGGCCCAAGTGTGCCCAGGGGAAAAGTTGACATTTCAAAACTGAAAACACATGAGAACTGATTAAAAAACCCCGGTGTTTATTTCTTTACCCTTTGAAAAAAAAGTTTTTTTAAATTCGCACGTATCTTTATGCTTTAGGGGAAAACCCAACCAAACCAAACAAAAAAAAAAAAAAAAAAAAAAAGTAATAATAAAAAGAAAAAAAAACAAAAAAACCCCCGCCCTCTGTTGAAAAGGTAATCCCGTTATTATTATTAATGCAACTAAAAAAAGCCATACCATTTTTCATTCTACGAGTCAATCATATCACATAATAAAATTAATCTAGAAAAAGGGGAAACAAAATTGAGGGGCATTGGGCCAGATTACTAGATTTTTTTTTTAAATCACAAGGAAGAAAAAACCCCAATTCACCAAAAAAAAAACAAAAAACAACAAATAAAAAAAAATTAAAGACAAAGTAATTTTCGTCAACTTACTGGGGCCCTCAATCAATCCAAAATAGTTTCTCCATGGGGTCCTTTTTAACCATTTTAAAAAAAGAATAAATAAAAACACACAATTTTTATATATATATATATAATAATATAATATATATATATATTTAAAAAATTAATAAAAAAATAAAAAATTTTATGCCGCTGTGGTTAGGCGGGGACTCTTCTAAAGGTTGCGGGTTCGATCCCACTTTTGGCTATGCGTTGGCCCTTGGGAAAAGGCCTTTAAAGGGCTATTTTCTCACCCCACCATAAAAAAAGGGGTACCAACCTTTTGTGGGGTTCCCCCGCGATAGACTGCGTCCTATCCAGGGGGGGCTATACTCAGTCGTTTAAACACCCAGAAACCGGTATAACACCGTTGAGACCTTAGGCCCGGGGACAGACTTATATAAAATTTAAAAAATATATTATTAAAAATAAATAAAAATATTTTTAAATATAATATATAATAATATTTATATTTTTTTTTTTTTTTTTTTTTTTTTTTAAAGGCCTCAGTTGCATGCGATCAGGGAGCACATCTTTTTTTTTCTTTTTTTTTTCTTTTTTTCTTTTGTAGGGGGTGCCCTACACGTCTTTTTTTCTTGGGAAAAAAAAAAACCTAAATTTTTTAAAAATTTTTGTAAATTACACACTGTAAGCAAAACAAAATTGTTTTTGACACATCAGTCAACCCCATTTTACTAAAAAAAATTAACAAAGCACAAAAAAATTTTACATAAAAAACCCCAACAAAAATCGAAAAATAACATATTTTTTTTAAACAATACTGGCCATCACGAAAGCCCAAATTTTTTTTTAAATAATCAAAAAAATCCCCCCTTTTAAAAAATAACACGCACACACACACACACACACCACCAACACCAAAACCCACACACACACACACACACCCACACACACACACAAAACAACACACACACACACACACACACACACACAAACAACAAAACGCACACACACTCACACCAAAGCCCCTTCAATGAGACATAAAACCGGGTCCGTGTGTGAAAGCCGAGAACATCTTCCCACACATTAAACCCTTCTGCTTTTCGGAAAAATGCCATTGTGTGTCAGTGGGAGCAGTGAAAAAAAATTTCAAAACGCATAAACCAGGGCTGGATGCAAAAAAGCACACATGCTTATTTCTTATCTCGAAAAAAAAACCCCAACACACACACACACACCAGCGCGCGCGCGCGCGCGCCCCGCGCCACACCCCCACGTGCCCCCACACCACACCCCCCAACAATTTTATTATTAAATTATTTTTTTTTTTAAGGCCTCAGTTGCATGCAGTCAGGAGCACCATCTTTTTCATTCTTTTTGGGTGGGGCTTCACCCCGTCTCTTTTCATTGGCAAAAAAAAAAAAAAAAAAAAAAAACCCTCAAAAAAAAACAACAAAAAAAAAAAAAATTTCCCCCTTTCCCCTTTTCCCTTCTTTCCCTGTCATCCATAACCTGTTTCGCACTTCTTTTTACCTACCTACCCCAGAGCACTAACTGCCCCAGTTAAATTTTGCGCCTGTTTTTATCATGTTCGCGGCAGTAAACAGTCGGCGGGGTTTTATTGTTGCTCTAGTGTTGCTGCGCGCAGCTTTTATACACGTGAAAGATGATACTTTTTTCTGGGTTTTTTTTGTCTATTGTTTGTGGTAGTTTTAAAGTTTTATCCAAAATTCTTTTTTTTCGGGCTTTTGCGCATCTTCCAAAAAATTTTGTGCCTTGTTTGTCCGGGCCTACTGGGGTTTTTTTCGGGGGGGGGGGGGGGGGGGGGGGCAATCACACTTGTATTCATTTTAAAACCTTTCGCACTCGAAATTCTTTCAGGGGTATTGCACGTGGTCACTACAAAAAAGAGACTATTTCCTGCCCTAACTCAGTTGTGACGGGCCCAAAACCAGACTTCTTTTTTTAAAACAGATCATCTGAATGCATTTCGGGGGAAAAATAGAGCTAGAGAGCCCTGAATCAGGGACTGTATATAACAAGGTTCACAAGGGACTATGAATTAAATGCATATGGACAAATACTTCATTTGAATTCACAAAAACAGGCCAAAAAAACCCCGGAGTTTTGAAACCTAAAAAAAAAATCATTTCAAAGCCTTTACCATCAAAAATTGGGGGAAACAAGCCCTCAAATAATCTCTAGCCCAGTTTAAAATCAAACAATCTAAGGATTTTTTAAAAAAAAATAACTTTATAACATAAAAACCCAGAATAAAAACGAAGGAAAATCGTAATTTTAATTAAAAAACCTAACAAAACTTCAGGCCCCCAAAACTTCAACGATGATAAAATGAAAAAAAAAAAACTTTTTTTTTTTTTTTTTTTTTTTTTTTTTAAAGATCATTAAGGAATATAAAAATTTTTTAAATTTAAAAAAGAAAACTGTTTTATACAATAATTTTTATAAGAGTTTTTTAATATTTTTTTTAAAAACCCCTTTTTAAAAAGAAAACTTTAAAGAAACCATGTATAGACAAAACCAATAGAAAAGAACATTACTGGTGATCAATCTTCAGTATAAAAGGGGGGGAAACCCTTTTTCAACACCAACTAAAAGAATGAAAGTTAAAAACTTCAAAAACCCAAAAGTTCAATAGGAAGGGAAAAAACTTCTACAACCCACTTACTACCAGGGGAAAACTTAAACCTTTAAAAGAACAATTAATCTAACAAAATCACAGTGGAAAAGGGACACGATGAAAGGGGATGGACTCCATCACTCAGCAGGGCCCTTTTCCCCGACTTAACTTCAAGTTACTTTGGCTTTAAACAAAAATTTTTCAAAAAAAAAAAAAAAAAAAAAAAACAAAAACAAAAAACATTCGTCGCATTTCTTTTTTTCTTGCACAAATAGAAAAAACTTTTAAAAATTAGAAATATGGGTTTAATAGGTTAACCGTTTTCTGGGAATGAGTATTTTCCGCTAGCCAGTAAGTCAAAAACCCCCTTTCCCTTTAGTGGGTTTTTCTCATGCAACTGTTTTTTCCCCAAACAATGCAAACAATTGAAGGAATAGGTTTTGGGAACAACTCAATATGAAGGGAGGTTTTACCCAAAAACACCTGCTAATAACAACTACCTAATACAACTAGAATAAAGGGGAAATAAAATTTTTTTATCAACCAAAAGCATTCCAAGGAACAATTTTTTCTTTTTTGACACCAACCTATATTTTGAAAAAACCTTTTACACGTGTACCAGGAATCAACCGAAAAAAAGAACTTTTTTCTTTGATAGAACTAATCAAAATAA
The DNA here is from genome assembly GCA_030674155.1 of Stramonita haemastoma. NCBI lineage: Eukaryota > Metazoa > Mollusca > Gastropoda > Neogastropoda > Muricidae > Stramonita > Stramonita haemastoma. The sequence goes on from JASPKP010009673.1 coordinate 8,773, forward strand.
AGGGAGAGCCTGAAAAACCCAACTAAAAGAATAGGGGGGGAAAACTTTATACTCGAACAAAAAAAAAAAATAAAAGGGGGGGGCCCTACTTTGTAAAACGAATCTGAAAAAAAAGTTTTCAGTTTGATAATATCTTTATACCCAAACTTGGAACTTTACTTTTTACCCAAATTGTTCAATACAAGGGATAATTCCCTTTTTATGACAAAACCCAACTATTTTATGGAATGAAAAAAAAAACAACCCCAAACCCATGACAACTCAAAAGGGAAGGGGAAAAAAAATCTACACTAACCACCCAAATGTTAATTAAAAGGAAAAAAAAAAAACCTTTTACTTATAAACCTTTGAATTTGAATCAAAACTACTGTCAACTATTGAGGGAAAAACCGTTTAACTCTTTAAACATTAAGCACTTTTTTATATTGCCCTTATTTCAAAGGGTTTCAGACACTGTTTTTTTTTTTGTTGTTTTTACTCCAGCAAAGATACCGATTTATGGACTGTGGCGCAAGCCATCCAATTTTTTCCTGCAGAAAAAATAAAAAAAGAACAATTCTTGAAACTCAGTGCTATGAAACTAAGGATCTATTAAACATTATTTTTCGCATACATCTTTTGCAAATCACCTATCACGGTATTCTCCCGGAATAAAATTTTTTCCCCAACGGGTCAGTACCCCCAAACCCCTCTTCCCCCGGCTGCGTTCCCTTATACACTTTTCCCCCTACCGCAGAAAATGAGTTCAGAGTTAAAGGAATCCTGTCAAAGAGTTAATAGTTAGGGTCAAACGGGAAGTGTTAGGGTTTGCGGCAAAGGGGGAAAAACGGGGTTAAAAGTGGGGGTGGGACAGTCCAGGGGAAAAGCCTACGGGAAAAAAGGAGTGTGGGAAAAGCTGCTCTTTCTTTAAACACCTGCACCAGCTTTTGGCTAGTTTTCTCTCTTAAGCGATCCCGCAAATCGAGGTAAAATGATGTTTCTGTGAAATAGGCATGCTAACCATAAACAGGGAAAAAATTTTCACACAAAAAACTCTGAAGCCGAGGTACATTTCCAAGGTTTTATTTCGTCTCTGTTTGTACAAGTACCTGGGCCCGGAAATCATATTTAGAATTTTTTTTTTTGGCGCCAAAAAAAAAAACACGTTTTAAGCCAGTAAAACTTTACTGTTTTTTTCAAAAGCAATCAAAATAGAAAATTCAGCGCGCGCCTGTGTGTGTGTGTGTATTGTGTGTGTTGTGTGGGGTTGTTGGGGTGTGTGTGTGTTGTGTGTGTGTGTGTGGTGTGTTGTGTTGTGGGTGTGTGTGTGTGTGTGTGTGTGT
>JASPKP010009674.1:0-10092 GCA_030674155.1 Stramonita haemastoma
CAAAAAAGAAAAATAGCCCAAAGAAAGAGGACAAGTAGAAAGCGAAACAAGAGGGGGTATGACGATTACTGTGTGTGATCATATGTGATGATGACAGAGAAAGGGGGGACAATGACGAGATGAAACGACAATGACAGTCAGACAAAAAATACGACAAAACAGCAACAACAACAAGACATAGACTACAACAACGACAACGATTTTAAAAAACTACAACAACAAACAACGACAACTACTAACGCCGTTGCTCCCCAACCACTACCCCAGACCCCGTCTCTCGGGTTTGCAGGGGGCCTCAGGCGGAATACAGGCGAGAAGCGGCTGGCCCGTCAGGATGGTCGGGTCACCCCCGGGCCCGCCGTCAGCGGGATCCCAGACTTCAGGAAAAAAGTTCCCTACGGGGAGGGGATCCACAAACCCTCACACATCCCCCCCTGACGTCAGGCCCCAAGAGACCCGCGGCACCCCGGGAAAAGGAAACCCCGAGCGGGCCTTTTTGCCAAGGTACTTATCCACCACCTCCCCCACCAAGAGAAAGTCTAAAACCCCTACCCCCCTCGCCGCTCTTCCTACTCGTGGGGGAGGAGAAGGAGGAGGAAAGGAGGAGGGAAGGAGGGGAAAGGAGGAGGGGAAGGAGGAGGAGAGAAGGAATGGGAAAAGGAATGGAGGAGGAGGTGGAGGAATGTAGGGGGGGAAAAGGGAAAGAAAAAGGGAAGGAAGAGGAGAAGAACCTAACAGCGGAAGAGTAACCTTAAACCTCCCTTGACGGGAAACTTTTTCTGACATCCCCCAAAACAAGAAAATGTCCAAGTGGGTGGGTCCAATTGAGAATAACGCGCGGATGCTCTGATCCCCCCAGTTCAAAAATCTACATGAAAAGTTTAAACCATATCGGGAAAAGTCGGAAAAGGTTTTGTTCGCGAACAGACTCAGGGGCAAATAATCGTGGTGCTCATTCATGACAAAGGGGGGAGACAAATCAGACCCGGGAAGTCCCCGCACAAAAAAAGCGGAAGAACACTGACATTTCCCGCCCCTGGCGCGCCAAAAGTAGATTGGCGCACAGTTCTCCACTTTTTGTATCAGGGATAGGGAAACTTTGCGTCATTTTTGTTTTTTTTTTTGACAAATTACATTTTGGTTGCTGTTTGTTAATTAACGTTGCTCCTACCCTCTGTGACGCCCTGTCCTGCTTTCTCAGGCTGCTCATTATCATCTTTTTGCCCAAAAAACCCCGTGTCGCATTCTCAGGGTCAGGAGTCCATAAAACTTGTTCTGGCAGGCAGCCTTGGGGCCAAAACCCCAAAAGGGCCCTCACTGACGTCTCCCTTCAGTGGTGTTCAGTGGTGCTTGTTCTGAGCCAACATAAGCGGGGACACTACCCAAATAAACCCCCTATGACGACAGTATTAGCCCATCACGGAGCAAGAGGCACAGTCGCGAGCCAGCCTAGTGAGAGGACCACACGGTATGGTGCCATCACAAGCCCCCCAATGACCACCCATGGAGTCTTCAACCCTTGCTTTGACACAGGCAACTCACCACGGGCACAGAAGTGTATGGGGAATGGGAGTCTGAAGTTCTCTAAAACCCCAGAGCAGCCGGGTTTTATCGACTCAAAAAACAGCTTTTTTTTGATCATTTAGGTAAAGGGATGTAGTGATGTGCGTGGGAGGGGATCCTTAGATTCCTGGGCAGAGAAATCTTTATGCTTCCTAATACATGCATCAAAAAGGCCCAGAGATACTGACACCTGCAGTGTTGGTCCATAACTTTCACAACGCTGTCAAAACCACGTCTACAGAATGGATAAAGCTCGGCTGAACTGTGTGGCCCTGTTTTTCCCGAAGCGCCCAGAGCAAACTTTCTGTGGGTAGGAGCTGTCTAAAATCGAACGAAAACCCTTTTTTCTCTTAGAGATTTGAACCCCGGTTTCCGCCAGGGACGGGGTGTGTTAACCACTGTGCACCCCTGGTTGGTTCCAGTGGACATGTTGTTTTTATGGGGTTTTGCCTCCCTGCTGAAAAATCACACTTTGGTTTGCTGTTTTGCTTTTTTGTTGCTTTTCTTTTTGTAACAAAGTTTAAACAATGTATCTTTTTGTACAGTCTTTTTTTTCTTTTTTTTTTTCCTTTTACTGAAGAACTTGCTTTTGTTTTGAAAAAATTCAAACTGAAAATTAAAATCTATAAAAAATTTCGAAGAGAATAGGCTTTCCCTGGTGTGATAGTATTTCTGCTATTTTATTTGTATTTTGTATTTTTGTACCACTTCATTCACAGAAAATTTTCTCTGGTGGATTTCGGGCTGTTTCCCCCCCAGGGGGGAAGTGCATCGCCACAAGTGCAGCGCTGACCCCTTTTTTTTTCTTTTTTTGTCTGCAACTGTATTTATTTCCCTACAGAGTGGCTTTTTTCTACAGAAGTTTGCCAGGGGCCCCCCCCTTGTTGCCCTGGGTTTTTTTACGGCGTTAATAGTGAGTTAATACACGGGGGCCTCGGTTTATTGTCCATCCGAAAGACTGCCCCCCAGAACACCCCTCAGGGTCAAAATGGGTAGGGAAAAAGTTTTGGGGGGCCCCAAAAGGGATTCGAACCACCCCCGCATTCCACCCCGGGCTTTTTGCTCCCCAAAACAAGGGGCGTTACCACCAAACCACCCAAGAAAATTTTATTGTATGTCACACAAAATGCAGAATGGTAAATAATCATCTTTTCTTTTATTTCATGCGGGAGGGGGGACTGTGTGGTTGCCCATGGCATTATGTGTGGTGTTTTTGTTATTGTTTTTTTTTTGCACGGTGTGGTTTTTTTTTGAACTGGGTGTTATTCATTTTTTTTTTATCATTTTTATTTATGTTGCGTGATTAATTGCCAGTTAAATTTGGTCTTGCTTCTGTAACACATGCCAAGACCTGATTAAAGATGGTATACTCTGGAATTTTTTGTGGAGTTTTTAGTGAACCCTGGTAGACGCGTGGCATCCAGATTCTTCATTAAAACCAACACATCTGTCTAAACCCCCGCTATCGCGGTGGGAACTCCACCAGTGCCACTTGGGTTACCCTTACACTCCTCGTCTCTGCTGAGTTCTACCTCTCCTGTACCCCCCCAAGGCACGGGCCTCAGTGATGAGGGCAATGTAGGATGTTTGGGGTCTGCCCTTTTCCCTCGCCCCAACCTTATCGGGAGAATTGCCAGCTCAGATTTGTTTTTTTCTGTTTAAAAAGGGGGGGGGGGGGGGGTGCCTTGAAGTCAAGTTTGGCTATTTATACCGCCTGTCTTGAAGAAAAAGTCCCCCCAAGCCATCTTCTCACTATCAAGCAAGGAATTACCATGTCACAGTAAAAAAAATTCCCAGTGGGATGAGTGAAACGAGAGCGCATATTTGGACGTCCCCCGCCTTTAATTGTTTAAGCTGGGGGAACGCTCAAAAACAGCACCAAACAGAAATTAACTATTTTAAACACTACTACTACTATACTAACTACTACTACTACTAACTCACTACTAAACTACAAAAACCAATTATACTGCTAAACCCCTTTTTATTTACAAAACAACTACACTTCTGCAAGTACTACTACAACTTGTACTCCTACACTATATCAAATCGGTTTTCTCCTTTACGCCCCCGGGGTTATTTAAAGGGGCATTCTTTACCAAAGGGGGGCCTGAAGTGCATCATTCAGCCTTTTCCCCCTGTGGGGGTTTTTATGGCCGGGGTGGTTGGAGAGGGGGGGTTGGGAGCGGACGGGGGCAAGGGGAGTCATGGCTTTCACCCCCTGAACAGTGCCTAGTGGAAAAAAAAGAAAGAACAACTGTTAGATTTAGTTTGGGTCCCAGCCCCCTTTGGGCGCAGGGGTTTAGCGCCTTGGGATTTGGGACGGGAAGGTCGCGGTTCGAGCCCCATAAGAGTCATAAGGATTTTGTGGATTTCCGGGCCGGCTCTACCCGGTGAGTGGCTGTGGGCTCAGTGGGGAGACGGGAACCACACAGTCAGCTTCTCCCTTTCGATGCAAAATTTGAGAGTGTTACTCAAATTTACCTGACCAAAAATGAAGGGTCTGTAGCTCCTGGCCCGGCTGACGCCGGGATAATTATACAGTAAGCGTAGAGTACAACCCTGTCAATTCTCAAAGGGGATGCACTTCCACGCGCATCTTTACTCGCCCCCTTAGCTTGATCATTGAAAATGAAAAAAATTGCCTAAATTCGGGGGTTCCATTGCTCTGTTCCTCTGTGACTCAGATTGGGTTTTCCCCATACACTTCGGGCCCTTAGTGAGTTTGTGACAAAGCCTTTGGGGGTTTGGGATCCGGGGGGGAGAGGGTCTTTAGAGGGCGTTGTTGTGGCGCCCATCAGGTGGGTGACCACTCAGTCGGGGGTTTCCGCGATGAGCTAATACGGGCGTTAGTAGGGGGCTTTTTGTGGTATCCTGCGTATAACATCAGAACAGGCACCGCGAACACCCCCAAAAGTGACCCAAAAGTGCGGCCCCTCTGGCTGGGGGCCCCCCACGAGGGCCTGATATTGAGAGCCCCCTGTGGACTGCAATCCCGGGGATGAGACACAACAAATCTGGGATAGATGTACGGGGAGATTGAAATGAGCGGGGGGGAACAGCGTAGGGGGGACTCAAGAAACGGGGTAGCAAAAAAAAAAAAAATTTAATAATTTTTGATTTAAAAGAATTGAAAATGTCAATTTCTGAAGAGAACTAATGAAGAACCTAAAACTAAACGGAAACCAACAACAGAAAATCTTAACCCCACAGAAGGATATGTCTTTAAAGTCCATGATGATTATAATGAACCCAAATTGGGACTGTGCAATAAATTTAAAAAAAATGTATCACAGAAAAATTCCCACTGAAAAAAATTATAAAAAAACAGTTTTAGTTGGGTGAGAGGGGGGGGGGGTAGAGGAAGAGAGAGGGGGGGGGGGGGGAGATAAGATTAAGAAGAGAGAGGGTGGGAGAGGAGGGAGAGAGCGAGAGAGGCGGGAAGACACAGAGAGAAGATAGAGAGTAGATTGAGAGGGAGAAGAAGAGAAGAACAGAGACAGAGATGGGGAGATAGGGGGGAGGTAAGAGACAACACAGACAGACAGACAGAGTTTTGGAGAGAGGGGAGGGGGAAGATAGAGAAGACAGACAGAGGAGAGAGACAAGAGAGAGAGATCAAAAAAAATCAAATTTTTTATTTCGAGGATAATGAAAAAGCACTGATGTGCTGTTTTACGCCGTCCTCGCTCCTCGCTCTTAGGGGATACATCCCGGTAGGGGTACACCACATGACAAAAACACCAAACAGTCATTCGGATGAGACTATAAAATGACCTCGGTGCGAACGCACGCAGAACATCTTGCGCACACTTTAAAAACCCCTTTTCCGCCTTTCGGAGATCACCATCGTTGCCGGTAGGAGCGGATGACAAAATTATTTTTTAAAAAAAAAAGCATGCAAAAGCAGGTGTCGTGTTTGACACCATCCCTGAGGGGGAAAAAAATAGTGGTTAACGCTGCACTTGTGGCGACGCGCTCTCCCCGGGGGAGAGCAGCCCGAATTTCAAAGCAAAAAAATCTGCTGTGACATAAAGTGGGATAAAAAAAAATAAAATAAAAAGATAAAAATAAAAAAACCGATAAAAAAAGGAACCCAAAGCAGATACATCAACATAATAGAAAGGGCCCAATACCCACAGATCCTACAGAAAAGGGAAACAAACAAACAATTGATTTTAAAAAAACCCTAACAACAATAAAAATTCAATGTAAAAAATAACCCCAAACAAAAAACAAAACAAACACCACCCCCCCAAAGAAAAAAGCGAAAACAAAAATCAAAAAAAAAAAAAAAAAAAAAAAACAAAAGAACCCCCCCCCCCCAAAAAAAAAAACAAAAACCCCAACACCCAAAAAAAACATAAACAAAGCATACAAAAAAACAAACAAACAAAAAAAACCATAGCAAAAACCCACACACAAAAAAAAGGGAAAGTTGCGCATAAACAAAAAATCACCTGTACGCATCCCCCAGCCCCGAACACACACAAAACCCAACACACACACACACACACACACGTTTAAATTCATTTCCACTTTTCGTAAGAGTAGGAAATTGTGTCCCGGGGGGGAACAATGACATTTACAAAACTGCATACACACGGGGACTGGAAGAAAAAAAAAAAAAAAACGCAAGGTGTTCCCCCCATTTTCCGGGATTTAAAAGAATAAAATAAATTTAAAAAAAAAAATTTAAACCCCACCCCACACACAACACACACACACACACACCACACACACACACACAACCCACACACCACACACACACAACACACACCACACTCAAAATTCGTGTGTTTTTGCAAAAAATTTGGTGGGTTTGACTTTTAAAAGAATTTCAGATTTTCGTCGTCTGCTACTTCTGAAAATCCCCAGGACGGACAGCTCAGTGGTCAAGCGCTCGCTTTCCCCCCCCAACTAATTTAAGCAGCTCGAGCGTGGTTACCATTTGGATGGGTGCCCGTTTGCGCTCTTGGGTTTAGTACAGCCCCCCCAGTTCCCCCAGCTGAAAATTATACCTGCCCTTTTTTAGGGTCGGGGGAAGGGGTAAAGCAGCGAGGGAGAGGAATAGCGCCGCCCTCAACTCGGGCTCCTAGAGAACAAAAGGTCTCTGATGCTCGCTCCCCTCGACCATGTAGGGTTGGGGGACACCTTACCTACCTTTACCTTAGCTTCTTAACCGCAATAAGCTTTTCGCAGGGTCAAATGTGGAACACAAACAACCCCATTTGACGATCATTTCCAACTTTATTGTGCACCTGGTATTGCTCTATGTCCTCAATTCCATAAACAAATAGCCCCGTGCATTTTTTCTTTTTTTTTTTTTTTTAAAGTTAAAAAAAAACACCAGAAAATTTCCGACCAGCGCTTATACAAAACTACATACCCCACCAGCTAACGAGGAGTGTAACCCAAAATGGCTGTTTTGACGGGGGCTGGTGGCTGTTCATTGAGTTGTGTATTTTATGGGTTTGTCGGTAAATTTTTTTGGTTCACCGTTTTCATTTTTTGTATGTTTTTTTTTTCTTACTTTTTTTTTTCTTCTTTCTTTTTGTTTTTTTTCTTTTATTTCGTTATTTCTTTTTTTTTCTTATTAAGTTAATCTTTCTTTTTCTTTTTTCCCCCTCTTTTCTTTCTTTCCTTTTCTTTTTTTTTTTCTATCTTTTTTCTATCTTTCTTTTTTTCTCTCCTCTTTCTTTTTTTTCCTTTTGTTTATTTCTTCCTCCCATGATTCTTTGGCTTTTTTGTTTTATTTTTTTTTCTATTGATGAATCTAAACAGCTACATTTTATGTATTTAGAATTTTTGGTTTTTGTTTTGGCTTCAAAAGGGAGAAAAATCGCCAAAAATTTCGAAAAAGAAAAAAGAAGAAGAAGGAAGAAAAGAAAAGAAGAAGAAAAAGGGGAAGAAAAAAAAGAAACAACCCCCCCAACAGCAGTGAAAATAATAACCGCCGTAATAGCAAAAGAGAAATCAAGATCTGAACAAGAGCAAACCATTGTTTACAGAAAAAGGGGAAACCATAAAAAAATAATAAAATAATAATAATAATAATAATAATAATAATAAAAAAATTTAAAAATAATAAAAACAACAACAACAACAACAACAACAAATTAAAAACAATAGGGGTCAACTACAAAAATGAAACAGTATAAACAAAAAATACAAAATTGAGGGCTCAAAGTAGCCGGTTTTTTTGTTTTTTTTTTTTCATTTTTTTATGTTTTATTTCCCTTTAACAAAAAATTTTCCCCCCATTTTTCGTCTTTTGTGCAAAGCGAGACAAATGTTACAGTAACACTCCTCTCTACTCAGCTGTTCCCCTGATCTGTAGTCATGTGTGTGTGTGTGTTTGTGGTGTGGTGGTGGGGGTTGTGTTGTGTTGTGGTGGTTGGGTGTGTGGTGTGTGAAACCCCTGATCATGAGTCATGTTGTTTTTATTTTTTATATCACTTTTTAAATTGATATTCTATTTCGAGTATAATGGAAAAAGCCTTTTGTGCCTTTTACCCTCCCGTCTCCATGGTATGTAGTTTTTATAAATTTTTCATCTTTTCCCACGGCACACGATGAACCTACTCTTTTGAAAAGCAGAACAGGTTTTTAAAAGGTGGCTCGATTTCTCCGCACGCACACCCGTTTTTTTTTTTGTAGATGAACAATTCCCTTTTTAGTGACTTAGGGGGAGGTCCCCCCTGCACTGCAATTTGAGGATACACATTAAAAACTGTTTTTCCTTTTGGAAGATTTGGTTATTGTGGGTTTTAGGAAAAACAGAGACACTTAACAACCTGTATCAGCGGGGAAATGGATGTAAAAAATTGAAGAGAGCTATTTTTTTTAAAATTTTAAATCTGGTTAAAAATAAAATAAAAATAATATCATCACATCATCATCATCATCATCCACATCATCATAAACATCATTTAAGAGAAAAAGTTAAAAGTAAAGGGAAGGGGATTTGCGTTAGATTTAGATTCTTTGAAAAAGTTCTTTCCCCTTGACTCTGAAGGGCAAAAAAGACCGGGGGGCTGTTAAATTTTTTTTTTTAAGTTTAAACAAAGATTAAAAAGCCTTTTGTTTGTTGAATTTTATTTTCCCTAAGAAAATGTAGTGTGAAAAAGTGGTAGTATTTTATAGTAGTAGTAGTTTTAAAAGTTTTTTAGTAGTAGTAATATTATATGGTTGTAGTAGTAGTAAATATAGTAGGGAGCAGAGTAGTATATATGAAATTTTAGGCTCTGAATTTGCAAACAAAACATAATCAAAAACACTTGCAAAATTTTTACTAAATACTCCTGTTACACTGGGGAAAAGCTTTTTTTACCGCAGCTCTTGATCACTTTTGTGCACATTAGAGGGCATTTAAAAGGGATATTTTCTATTTTTCCAAAGTGTTTTTTTGACAGAGACAACAGAGCCCCCCTTTTTTTTCCCCCGCCCGTCCGTGAAAAAACATCACCATTTGGGCCCCGGGGGGAAATTTTCACAGCAAACCCCCCCCATTTCTGGGGCCACCCCTTTCTCTGCCACCCAGGACCCCCCTCCCTGGGGAGGGTCCCCTTCCCAGAAGTGCAGACTTGGCTGAGTTCTTTTCCTGTGTTGTGGTTGTGAGCAACCCGTGACTAAGAGACGTCACTGTACGTACATCCGGGGTGTGGTTTAAACCCTTTTGCAGCCTACAGGGGAGTCTGCCTTTATGTGTAAAAAAGGTTTGCAAGGGGGGACAGGTTTTTATCAAAACAACAGAATATAATTTGGGGTGGGGGAAAAAGGGGTAGTACTCAAAACATAACACACACATGCACTGGGCTGTTAGAAAAAGAAAAAAAATGGGCCTGTCATTTTACGTGCCCCCATCCAAATTTGCACTCTTCGCCTATTTGCATCCCATGGCCATTTTTTTAATAAAAAAAAAATAATAATAAAAAAATAATAAAAATAAAAATAATAATAATAAAATGGAGAACAACAACAACAACAACAACAACAATAACAGCAACAAGAAATTTTTTCCTACTAACAAGAAGAAGAGAATTTTTTTAGAAGCAAGGGACACCCATCCCCGGTTGAGCCTGCTGGGTATATGTTTACATCTCCCTCCCCAAAGCAGTGGAAGCCTCTGCTTCTTCCCTCTCCTTGTCGTTTTGGGGAGGGTTTTTATTGTTTTTGTTTTGTTTGTTGTTTTTTGGGGGGTGGTAATCTGAGTCCTATCTTGACACTGCGCGTCTGCTTCAAGGTAGGCTTTAGGCCCGATGGGTCAAAATTGCAATGATCGAAATAACCCATCACTGTGCCTAAAAATAAGGTGCTGTTGTGTTTCCCTTTTTAAAATATTCGTTTTTGGGGCCAATTTCGCCAGCCAAGGGAATTTTTTTCTAAAAAAGAAAGGCAGCATTGCTATACATCAGCAGGGCCTGGGGCCGTGATCACAGGAAAAGTGAGGGGCCTTTTCGTTAAACCCCCGAGGGCGCGACCTACTTGGCCTCGCACCACTGTTCATAATTTAAAATTTTGGGGAAT
>JASPKP010009675.1:0-2500 GCA_030674155.1 Stramonita haemastoma
CAGCAGACCCCCCCCCCCTCCCAATCACTGGAAAATCCAGGAAAGGGGAACGCCGAAAACGAATGATTTCAGCCCCTTTTTTGGGGCCACCAAACGTTGCCATTAAGCCTACAATCTTTGGGGTAAAAAAAAAAAAAACTCTCTTTAAAACTAAAATCAAAAAAAAAAAAAAAAAAAAAAAAAAAAAGGGATGCCCCCCCTTCAAACCTTCTAAAAAAAAACGTCACACCTGAAGGGGGGCTACCTTGGAGCCGCCCACTTGGTTACACCCCACTTACTTTTGGCGAAAAAGCATCTTTTAAAAACCTGTGGTAGTGTTTGTATGCTTTTTTGGTAAATTGTAATTTTCAATTCTATTTTTTGTGAATTTGAAAACGTGTAACTGATTTGAATGAAAAACCTTTGTTTTTTGTTTTACCCAAATTCGCGCTTTAAAAAATTCCGATATTTTTTGCAATTTTTATTGTTTTTTTTATTACAAAAAATTTTATTAATTTTTCATTAATTTTTATTATTATTATTATTATTATTAAAATTATTTTATTATTATTATTATTTTTATTATTATTATTCAAAAAGGGGGAATAAAAAAATGTGAAAAAAGCACTGCAAAACCTTGTTGTTGGGGTTTTGACAAAACTATGCCATAATCATGAGAGAGAAAGAGAGTTGAAAAAAATTTTTTTTCTGATCTGGGGTCCTTGAGCTCCAATGGGGATGTCCCCACGCATCATAATAATCTTTAAGGGAAGGGGCCCCACAAAACAAAGAACGAGGGGAGGTAAAATGTTTTTTGCTAAAAAAAAGGGGGTTCAATTTTTAAAACACCAAATTTTATGTGCAAAATTTTTAAAATTTTTTTTCCCCAACTAGTCTTTTTTTCCCCCCCCCCCCCCCCCAATTTTTTTTTTTTTTTTTGTTTTGCTTTTGTTTGGGCGTTATTTTTTTTGGGGTTTTTGTTTTTTTTTTGTTTTTTTTTGTTTTTTTTTTGGGGGGAGGGGGTTGGTGAAATTTGTAAATTTTGTACTTGCAATTAATTTACAGGAAAACAAAAACAAAAAACAAAAAAAAAATTGGAAAAAAAATTCACAGATGGATGCGGCCTTCAGACAACGGTAACCAAAAACACTTTTCGGGCCATTTTTTTATTTAGGACTCCAGACACACCCACACGTCCGTCCACCTGGCCGTCCGCCCGCGCCTTCTCGACGGGGGAATCAAAATACAACGGGGGAATAAAGGGGCGGGCTTACCCCTTCTTATGTTCCCCCCCTCTTGTCCAAACAGGATTTATTATTACCTAAATAAAAACCTCACTGCCGCAATAAAAAAAAAGCACCACAACCGCAAATCGTGCTAAGTAAAATACCTATTTTTTTAAAGGTCCCGGGGTTTTTGTGTTTGTTTTGTGTGTGTGTTGGGGTTTTTGGTGTTGGTTGGGGTGTTTTTTGTTATAAATGGTAAATTATAAGGAGATTGGGATTTCTGAATGGCGAACCAAAACTAATATTTTTAACAAGATTTTCCTTATTGGGATTGAAAAGAGCTTATCATTCACGGACTAAAAGAACAGCAACAACAACAACAACAATAAAAATCACTTTCTCCTCTAGGACATCTTTCCAATATATTTTCTTTCCCTTTCATTCTTTTTTTTTTAAAAAAGACAAACTTTACATTTTTTCTTTGTTGCTGGGAAAATTTCTCACAGTTTTGTTACAGTTTTATCAAAATTTTTTGGGTTTTCCGGGGGTATTTTTTCACTTGGCTCTTTTGGGGGAAAAAATAAAGGGAAATTTATGAAAAAAATCAAACAATTCTTTTTAAAATCAAATTTTTTACCGCTACGTCTTTAAACGAAGTTCTATATCTGCTGATCAATCTTACAGCCTATATTTTCATAACAAAAATTACTTATTCTATATTTATTAATCAATCTTTCAGCCAGTCTAAATTGTTCATACACTCTATTTTTTCCTTCTATATTCAATAATCAATCTTTTCACATTTTATTCTCTATAAAGTTTAAAAACTCTATTTTTTTTTTTCTTCTACTTTCCAAACAAGACCTTCTTACACCTATATTTCCTTTCGTTTTTCTCAAAACATAATTTTAAGTTTTTCCACACTCTGGGAAAATCCAACACTTTTAAATATAGCAAAATCTTTTCTTCATCAAAAAAAAATCCTGCTCAATGTTGTTAAAATGATTTATATCACAAAATAACATTAAACTTTGTTTTTAAAATTATGTGTGTAAACAACAATCTTTTTTCTGTAGTAATTGTTCAAATATCCATTTTCAAGCATTATGTTGTTCATTTAGATTTTGTTCATTGATGTTATGTAAAATCTCCTAAATGTAAAAAGGAAAGAAAAGAAACTAAGAAACTGAAATTTGGAACCAACTCCTAGTTCTTCATCACACATAAAAACGATCAAAAGACTAACTAACCTATAACATGCACATTTCCTTTTTCAAACTGTACGCCCCTCCCCC
>JASPKP010009676.1:0-10089 GCA_030674155.1 Stramonita haemastoma
CCTAGCCTTGCCTGATTTGCCAAAGAAAATCGTTTTTCGTGTTACGTAATAGAATTGACGTCAAAGATGTGTGACGTTTTTGTAGCTTAAGCTTCAGACAGTTTTAAACAATGGAAGCTGCAGACTAGACCCAGCTAACTTACAAAGGAAAACAAAAGATCCTTAACCTGGACATACTTTTTTGTTTGTTTTTGTGTGTGTAGATTTTTTTGTGTGTTTGGCGGTGGTGGTTTGTTGTTTTGTTGTTGTTTTTTGGGGGGGTTGTTTGTTGTTGGGGGGGGGGGGGGGGGGGGGGGGGTTGGTTGTCGGTTTTTTTGCTGTTACTTGGATCACATTCCTCGTATTGTTTAGGTCATATGGATGGGGATCAAGCTGTCCTGAATGTGCACCCCCCCCCCCCACCCCCCACCCCCCCTTCTAAACCCTAATCATATCATTTTGATAATTAGTGATCTATATTTTGAAATAATTCCTTTGAAACTGAATCAAGAGAGCGGATGTATTCTTGCTTGTTTCAATTTCTACTGTACCTTGTCAAAAGGCCAAGCACCCCCCACCCACCCCTCCTCTACGTTGTTAAAAATAATTATGCATTTCATAAATTCACACACCACACACACACACACACACACACACACACACACACACACACACACACCACACACACATGCAGAGTCTCACACACACACAGTCTCACACACACAGGGTCTCACACACACACACAGTCTCACACACACACACACACACACACTCACACACATGGGAACACACACACACACACATAGGGACACACAAACACACATGGGAACACACACATGGGAACACACACACACACACACACACACAACAGAACAGGATAGCCTGGTGGTTAAAGCGTTGCCCATTGCACTTGTGATTTGATGGCCTCGGTTCAAGCCACCACCAAGATGCCTGTTCAAGGGGAATTTTCCCCAGGAGTTAACATCAGTGCCAATTCCACTCCCCAGAAAGTCCTTCGGATGAGAATATAAATGAAGGCTCTGTATGAGAACATACAGCATCTTACAGACATGTTAAACCTGTTCCACCTTTCACAAGGGTGGACCATTTGTGTTGGTGGTGAAATGGATGACAAAATTTACAAAACTGCATACACACAGGGACTTAATGTAGACAAAAATATGAAATAAAATAAAAAGCAAAAGAATGCTTATTCCATTATCCTTGAATTTTTTTTTGTTGAAAAGGCACACCCTTAACCAATTTTGTTACTGTTGGTGTTAAATGTAACACACACACACACACACACACACACACACACACACACACACACACACACACACACACACACACACATACACACACACACACACACACACACACACACACACACACACACACACACACACACACACTTTAGTAACACATCCCACAAATGCCATCACATTAAAGAAAGTACACATCAAACAAACATTGAAAAAGGATTCTAGTTTATTTGCAGATTTGTTTTCATGGGTTTCTACAGTGAAGAAAGAAAAAAAAAAAAAAAGAAAATCAACAAAAGCATTTCCTGTTTTTCCATGGCTTTCAACAGAAAAGAAAGTAAAGAATGACTTTCAACAAAAGCATTTCCTGTGTTTTCATGGCTTTCAATATCAAAGAATGACAATCAACAAACGCATTTCCCATTTGTTTTTTTTCATGGCTTTCAACAGAAAAGAAATACAAACAACAAAAGCATTTCCTCAGCATCTAACCCTGCCAATGACAATATGAGGCACATATTTTCCATTCACACCAAGGCTATTCTCAAAAGTGATCCATTCTACCTTAGAGTCTATTTTGACGTGACTTCTCTCCTTTGCCTCCTTCAGATCCTTTGGATGAGACTTTAAACCGAGGCCCCGTGTGCGAACGCACGCAGAACATCTTGCGCACACGTTAAATCCTGTTCCACTTTTCGTAAGAGTAGGCCATCGTGTGCCGGTGGGAACAGATGACATTTACAAAACTGCATACACACGGGGACTGGATGTAAAAAAGCACAAGTGTGCTTATTCCATTATCCTCGATATAAAAGAATAAATAAATAAATAAATAAATCACTGGAAGATGACACTGACTGTCAGGCCAAGTCTCTGGGGCAAGCTCAACCTGGTGGTGTCTTTTTATTACGTAAAGCAGATCAGAAAATGAATGCCATCATCACTCCAGACCAGCTTCATTTGTCATCTTCAATGGAAGGAAGCTTCACAAGTTCAATGGTTTAAGTCAGGTATTTCAACTCCATTACAAAAGGTTAGTGACAAATAGCAAAACTCTTCAAGGCAGATGCTGGTCTTACAACTTTGCAGCCAGACTCCCCACCATGAAGGGTGTAGAAAAAAATGCAATATCTATCCACAATTTATAGTCAGAGAGCTGATGGGTGTAACAATAGTGCTGTAATTTTTTTAAAAACACACACACACAAAAACAATAGCATTGTGATAACTCTTTTTCTAAAGTATCTTCTAGAAGTATGTCCCAATGAAAAAATCCACCCTACTATTTGCAGTAACAAGGGCTGGGGGCGGTTTAGCCCGGTCCCATAGTCAGACAATCAAGACCTCTGATCTCAACAAATTTGGTATTGTGGATTCAAGCTGGTGCTGACCTGTCTTTAAAACAGTTTCATAGCAATGAGGCAAAAACTCCTTTAAGAGTTAGGGAGGGAGGGAGGGAGGGAGGGAGGGAGGGAGAGAGAGAGAGAGAGAGAGAGAGAGAGAGAGAGAGAGAGAGAGAGAGAGAGGAGAGAGAGAGAGAGAGAGAGAGAGAGAATACTTATTTATTTTGGTCAGATAAGTCTTCACAATGCTTACTCTGATCCAACACTTGAATGCCCAAAATAACTGAAAAGGCCCAGAACAAATACACATTGGTAGACATCTGCATACATGATGGTGATCTTACACAGTATCCAATCGTGACTAGAACGTTATGGAGACAAAAGTGTGTAAATATACACGTTGTGTTATACAACAAAACATTGTCTTTTGTCACAATAGCAGTCAGGTGCAAATAACAACAAAATAAAATGAAGCAAAAAAAAAAAGAGATATGACTTGAGCAAAGGTGGCTTAAAACCGACTGTGCCGCTGTTTAGTCAGGTTACATATACAACACATGCAAGTACAAACTACAACACCACAAACACTGGCTAAGGAGAGTACATAAAACAATGATGCATTCTGCAACATAAAAAACATATTGTAAGCCTTATTATGCACAATGGCAAATATATTGTGAAGTTGAAGAAATATATTTCACAAATTAAATCACCACATGTCCACAAAGTTGAAACTCGCTCCTTCTTCCCTGTGTGCCTGTGGTAAAGAAAACCAGACAGGCAAGCACATCCTTCAGAGGTGTACGCTATTCAGCAACCTGAGGAAGAAAGTGTGGCCGATGGAGATAACCCTACAGACCAAGCTGTACGGCCCACAAGAGGAGCTGGAATGGACATGCCATTATTTTTCCCAGACACATCGGATGGAGTAAAGCAAACAAGAGAAGAAGAAACAGAATTTCACAAATGGTAAAAATGCAAGTATCCTTTAAAAAAAAAATTAAGAAAAAAAGAAGGAAAAAGCCTGAAATCACACGTATGGAGGAACAGAAAAAGCATGGAGGCTATTTGAACCATTTTCTTTTCAAAGCTGCAAGGTTTACAGCAGCAAGCAGCAAAATGTTTTCATTTTATGACGTACACATCTACTGGTGATCTTGTTCAAAGAAAAACATACGCACAAGAACAACAGCCTCAGTTTTACACAGAAAAATCTGCTATAACAGTAAACACTACAAATGTCGCAAACAGTACACAGCATCATACTAATCTTTCTTCATTAAACATCTGTTTTCTTCCACACCAAGTCTTTTAACTGGACCCTGTAGCAATGTCAAAGAAAAAAAAGTGATTGGCACCAAAGGAATTATGGTGTACGGAACTCTCGTGTCACCATAACAAACATTTTCACTCATGTAAGGAAATCATGTTGAGACATATCATCAAAATGCTCCCCCTCCCTGCCACCACCAAAAAATTCGCTTATTTGGACAAAATTACAGTTTCAACCTCATCTCAGTAAAATTTGGTATAGGCTTCACATGAGAAAATGACTTTGTTTCTAAACCACCCATTTGATTAAATGATATATTTTTTACTACACGACGAAAAGAGAAAATTCATTACGAACAAAATAAAATTGTGCAACAAACACTCACATGAAAGGAATATCACCCACGTTAAGAATGAGACACAGTTTTGTTGGTAAGTAATCAACAACAAAGACAAAACTAACGGAAATAAAAACCAGCAACAACAATACTGCAAGCAATATACACAAAAAGTAATGCCAGCAACAACAAAAAATAAAGGGAAAAAACTGATATTCTGGCAAAAGCTTCATAAATGATTGATGATGAAATAGATAAATAAATAAATAAATAAATGAATGTTATCATTCAGTTATGTGAATGCTTTTACCCAGTGTTAGCACCATAAATAATACATTCATAATATCCTCTGCCTTTTATAGCCTGTACAAAAAACAAAATCAACTCTATATTTACACAAGACAAATTTACCACCCACTTTTTTTGTATTTAAATTTTCTTCCTTACATCTTCAAAATCACAAAAAATCCCCCCCCCCCCCCCCCCCCCCCCCCCCCCCCCCCAGCTGAAATGAACTGAGCAGTAATAAAACTGTTTCTGACAAAATAAACATATCAGTTCATCTTATTCTCAGACATTTAAATGCTCAGAATTATAACACCCACCCACCCGCCTAAACTGACTCCGTATAGGCCTAACTGAGTCAACTTTTTTTTCTGAACTCAGGAAGACTTCTGATAAACTGGCATAACTGTACAGGATCTCTTTTGACCATGTAATCTTGACAATGGATTTCAAAGGTTTACTTTGTCAAGCATTCAAATCTGTATAGAAACTCATTCAAATATTAATCAGAATTTTATGTTGGCAGACAAATACATGCAATGCACTAGACTCACCTATTAATCATAATCACTCCCCAGTTCAATAGAACTGAACAATTTAAGCAATACTAATTTGAATACTTGCATTCACAGTTCAGTATTTATATTGCACTGTGCTTCATAAGCATGAAGATGACTTGAGAATTAGCACACATTTCGCCAACAGGTTTTGGTTTTCCTTAGGTGTCACAGAGAGCATAAAATGCCATGCATGTTACACATAAAACAGTTACAGTGGAATACGTACGACAATAATAATAATCCTGTTGACTGTGGATTTCTTCACAACAGTGTACACAGTGTAACTAGCATTCATTGTCACAGAGAATAAGCTGGTGGGGATCCACACAGCTCAGCAGAGCAGAAGTAGAATTCTTGCAGGCAGTCAGTAGCCGTGTATCAGCCTCAGCCTGTGACTGCCTCAGCCTGTGACTGCCTCAGCCTGTGACTGCCTCAGCCTGTGACAGCCTCAGCCTGTGACTGCCTCAGCCTGTGACTGCCTCAGCCTGTGACTGCCTCAGCCTGTGACTGCCTCAGCCTGTGACTGCCTCAGCCTGTGACTGCCTCAGCCTGTGACTGCCTCAGCTCGTGTCGAGGTTGTTGCTGCTGGTGGACTTGGTCTTTCGGCCAGGGAGGAAGTTGGTTTTGCCTGAAACACATTGTGATCACAATGAAAGCAAAACCATTGTGGCTATATATTAATTAATGGTCCAACAAAACCCTAAATTGTCCCCTATTTTCCTTTTGAAAAGTAACTGGAAATGAAAAGAGTTTTTGTTTTTGTTCTCAAAGTTTTGAGGTTTTTTCTGTTTAAAACACTGGAACTTTAATTAATACACTTACACTCAAAGTGAGAACATATGTTTCCTGACACAGTACCATTCAATGGATGTACACTTCTTACCTCTTTTATTCAACATTACATACATTCTTTTTTTCACCCCTAAAAGCAGCAACACCAGAATACCACAAATGAATATATATCCACACTAACTGCCATTCCAGGAATGAACGAACACTTCTTACCCATGTTCTCACATTATACGACCACTATCTACTATTGGGGACAGGATAGCTCAGTGGTCAGAGCACTTGCTGTCCCCAAGCTAAGGTTAAGCAGCAGCGAGCGTGGTTACCAAGTGGATGGGTGACCGTTTGCGCACCTTGGCTTCAGTACAGTCCCCCAGTTCACCCAGCTGTAAACGGGTATCTGCCCTCTTTAGGGTCAGGGAAGGTAAAGCAGCAAGGGAGAGGATATGGGCACTGCCCTCAATATACTGGCCTCTAGAGAAACTGAGGTCTCTGATGCCTCGATCCCCTATGACCACATAGGTCATGGGACACCTTTCCCTTCACCTTTCATCTACTGTTACCATACACACACATTTTACACCCCTAAACACAGCAACATCAGAACACCCCTATGTACACACACATTTTACACCCCTAAACACAGCAACATCAGAACACCCCTATGTACACACACATTTTACACCCCTAAACACAGCAACATCAGAACACCCCTATGTACACACACATTTTACACCCCTAAACAAAGCAACATCAGAATTTTTTTTTTTTTTAATTTTTTAAAGGCAACATCAGAACACCCCCTATATACACACACATTTTACACCCCTAAACACAGCCACATCAGAACACCCCTATGTACACATTTTACACCCCTAAACACAGCCACATCAGAACACCCCTACGTACACATTTTACACCCCTAAACGCAGCGACACAAGAACCCCCCTATGTGTGCCCCAGTACTCACTGGGAGGCTGGGTGATCTTGGAGGTGATCCAGACGAAGGGGTCCACCAGAGACTTTCTGTTGGCCACTGACACATCCCAGTGACGCACTGCCACATCAACACGTAACACACATGGTGACATACATAATTATGCAACACACACAGAGACATATATATAGAAAATCTGCCTATCTAAAAGACTGAAATATTAAACCAAGCATTAAGTCTTTGGTTGGTCCCACAATTAAAAAAAAATCCAACATTATAACCCTTTTTTTTTCCTTTTTTTTTTTATTGCTTGCATTTGAAGTGTTGGTAACAACCTCTATTTTTTGTCCTCATTTTTCCCCCAACTATGGACAATCCAGTACAGCAGGTATATCTGATAAGACAACCAGCTTCCTCCAAAAACAACAATACTCCATGTTTCATTAAGTACAGTCGAATCTGCAGTGACTGTTATGCTACACAGTACACTATAAAAGACTTTTTTTTCTACAAAACAGACATATATTTCATGAAGTATAGTAGAATCTTCTGTGACTATCATGCTGTACACTACACTACAAAACATATAATCTGCTGTGACTATCTTGTTATCTATACAGTATGCTACAAAACAGACATAGAATCTGCTGTGACTATCATGCCATACAGTACACTACAAAACAGACATATATCTCATGAAGTACAGTAGAATCTGCTGTGACTATTATCATGATATACACTACAGTACACTACAAACCAGACATACATTTCTCTTTGGTGGCCCAGGCCTGAGCTGTGTCAAACTGAACTTGTCGCCTCTCAGTCTGCTCACTCTTGTTGCCCAGCACGATCATGTGCACCTGCAAGTAAACATAACACATGATGATAAACACTGAACTTGTATTATATATATGCTGGTGTTTATAAATCCCTCAACACAAAAAAATCAACTGTTCAACACTTCTTTTTAAAAAGCTTTGTTTGTGATACCCATCTATGCCAATTTTATGTAACATTGTTTACATGTTGCCTGTTTTTAGCTATCTCGTAACCCGTATGAATTTCTAGTGTTTTATTTAGATATAAAAGTGTTCGTGTTGTCAATATTGTATTGTACTGTATAAAGATGATGTTCTTCATCTTTCATCATCAAACTGTGGAGTGTATTTGCCTGTTTTCTGCATAGGAAAGCTTTTTAAAAAAAAAAACAAGAAAAAAAACAAAAACAGGATAGACCGAGACAAAATCTGAAAAATCACATGAAGTGTGTACATAACTCAATAGAGTCACAACAATTATGACATTTTCAGCATCTGACCAAAAAGAAAAAAGAAAAAAAAAAGAAAATTGTGGAACAAAATACTGACTACTATAAATACCTCTCGTTTGTCTCTGTGTTTGTCAATATCTTTCTTCAATCTGTCCAGGCGGCGGAAAGATTCCCAGCTGGTGATGTCATAGACCAGTATAAATCCCTGAAAAACAATCCTTCTGCTTTGCACTGGCTGTCACGACAGTGACAACGTTCACAATATCTGACTTCAGCATTAAAAAACAGTAGCAAAAACCAACAACAAAATGCAGGCAAAATGAACAGACATGAGGCAGAGAGTGGGAGAGGGAGAGGGGGGGGAGAGAGGGAGGGAGACAGAGAGAGGGAGAGAGAGAGAGAGAGAGAGAGAGAGAGAGAGAGAGAGAGAGAGAGAGAGAGAGGAGAGAGAGAGAGAGAGAGAGAGAGAGCAGACAGACAAAAAGACAGACAGACAACAAGACAAACAGACAGACAACAAGACAAACAGACAGACAAAAAGACAGACAGACAGACAAAAAGACAGACAGAGTGCGAGTGTGTGAGTGTGTGTGTAACAATAACAATAACTTTTATTCAGTTTTTGCAGGCCATATAGCCCATAGGAACAACAGTTAAACATGTACTTTCATGTATAATGAACATCATTACTTCTAATATCTAAACATTAAGTAAGAAATAGTCCAACTTTAAACATTAAACTAGGCTTATGCACATACAAAGAATTGAACTTTAAGACAAGGAAATCTTTAGTAAACAAAGGAATACATTTTCTTTGTAGGACAGCAAAATTTAGGGCATACAAGCAAAAAGTGACATGTGTGTGTGTGTTGTGTGTGTGTGTGTGTGTGTGTGTGTGTGGGGGTTTTGTGTGTGTGTGTGTGTCGTGTGGTGTGTGTGTGTGTGTTGTGGTGTGCGTGCGTTGCGTGTGTGTGCGTGCGTGCGTGTGTGTGTTTGTGCGTGTGTGTGCTGCGGCGTGTGTGAATGGGGTGGGTGTGTTTTGTGTGTGTGTGGGGTGTGGTGTGTGTTTTGTGTGTGTGTGTGTGGGGTGTGAAATAGTGCAAACGCTTTGAGAAAGCACACATGCATAAACCCTGATACATTAGGGGCACACAAATTATTTTCAGACTAAAAAAAAAAAATCAGACAAAAAAATTATCCTTGAAGAAAAGTTGCCCCTGTTACAGCAGAAAATGACGAGAAGGAGAAGATGACAGGCAGAAAAGCAAGAGAACATAGAATAATTTTTAAAATTTTTAAATAAAATGATAACAAAAAAATTTTTCCTAAAGAAACCCCTGAAGAAGCCCCAGGGATCCAAAAGGGAACCCCAAATTTTGCAAGGCAAACTATCATATTGTACTGCAAAAAAAAACAAAACCCCAAAACAAAAAAAATAAAAAAACAACTCCCTCCCCCATTCCCTCTAAAATGAAGGGGAAACAAAGTCGCTAAGAGTTTCAAAAAAAAACATATTTATCATTTCATATAAGTAAACCCAAGTACCACTTACATCAGGGAAATTCAGGTAGTGCTTTGGTAGATCTCCTTTTGTGCCTTCCTGAAAACAAAAGGTTTTAAAAAAAGTATATATATATATTTTATGTAAATCTATTAAGCTTTCTATCTCCATACATATAAACTTCTTAAAACAGTTTTTTTCTTACTATGTCATAGTTATTCCCCGGTGGGAGGTAAAGTCAAAGTGCAAATTCTGGGGCTGGGTGACAGACCCCTATGGTGTTAAGCTGGGAAACACCCAACAACAACAAAAACAACAACAACAAAAAACATCAACAACAAGTTACAACAACAAAGATTACAACAACAGCAACAACAATGACAACATAAAATTCTTCCAAAGCCAGACGTTTCCCCCCTTCACTAACCAAAGAATAGTGGGCTGGGTGCAAATTTTTTAAAAAGAAATAACACACCAAGGGGTTTTGAGCGCAAAAATTTCATTTAGCACATTGGGGAAAACTAAAAGGGCCCCCCAGCAACAACATAGT
>JASPKP010009677.1:0-2500 GCA_030674155.1 Stramonita haemastoma
ATTGTTTCGTATCACTGTTTTATTTTGCCCAGTTGTTCTGCCATCTTTTATATTTTTGCCTACAATCACTCCCACTTCTCTCTGTCTCAGTGTCCGCTCTCTCTCTGTCCCCCCCCCCCCCCCCCCCCCCACACACAACACACTCTGCCCTTTTCTCTCCCCCATTCAGCCAATACCACTTAGTAAAAAGATGTTAAACTAAAGACAGAGCATAGAACTTCTCTCTCTTTCTCTCTCCTGTTATTAAGTAGTTGTGGTAAAATACCATACTGCAAGAAACCAACATGGTACTTACAAGTATCTGTTGTAGACCTCATCCTTCTTTGCTTGTTCCCCCATAGCAGTTTTCAAATTTCGGCTTTGAAATTCGTCAGGTTGTCACTAGGAACGGTTTTCGTGCAGCACTCAGTTCACGTGCTAAACTCACTCCACAGACACTTTCTTCTCTGCTAAACATAGCTCCCCCCCCTCCCCCACACACACACACACACACAAAGCCCTCTCTCTCTCCTATAATTATCATAAGTCATATTTTTGTTACCAGTTTTGTTGCTATGCAGTATTTGTGTTGTTGTTGCTGTTGTCTTTTATCCCGCACCAAAATACTAAACAGTTAGGCAACCCCTTTCATGTATGAGCCAATGGCCTTTTTGTGGATAAATCATTTTGGAGTTGGAGCTCTCTCTCTCTCTCTCTCTCTCTCTCTCTCTCTCTCTCTCTCTCTCTCTCTCTCTCTCTCTCTGTTTTTCTTTTGGTCTGTTTTATCCCTTTTTCCTTTTTCTCCATGTATATTTCAGTGATAGATTTTTTTATTTTTCTGGCTCTGTTGATGTGTTAATATTTTTTTTCTAGTCTTACAATTGTAATCTTTATGAAATTCTATTTATACTATTTTGGGGGGCGGACTAGCCTAGCGGTTAGAGTGTTTCACTCCTGATTTGAGGGTCAGATCCCACCAAGGAGGCCACAGTCTAGAGAAGTGGACTGTGCAGTAAACGTTAGTCGTGACTACTCCTCTACAAAAACCTATAAACCAAGGCCAAGTATTAGGAATGTTGTCATCTGTTCCCACCAGCATACAATGGCCTACTCTTCTGAAAAGTGGAACTGGTTTTAACATATGTGCAAGATGTTCTGCATGCGTTTGCACAGGGGACCTCGGTTTTAGTCTCATTCGAAGGACTTTTGGGGGAGTGGAGTCGGCACTGATGTTAACTCCAGAGTAAAAATCCTTTTGAAGGAGATTCGAACCCTGGTCAACAGATCACAAGTCCATTACTATGACCACCAGGCTATCCTGTCCTTGTCTGTCTGTCTGTCTGTCTGTCTCTCTTTCCGGTGGCCCGCGCCTGTGTGTGTGTGTGCGTGCTCTGGCATGCAGGCTGGTGACCTCATTTAGATCTATCAGCGTGGCTACAAAAGCAGCACGGGTTTGTTTTGAAATTCAAATTGAGCAGAAAAAAAAACAAAGTGGCGGGATCAGGCTTCTTTTCAAGCAAGGTGCTGCCTTGCTGTGATAGGTAGCTAAATTTAAGACACTGACAACAGGAGTTAGGAATGTGACCTCATTCAGTGAAAAAAAAAGTGGGAAGTAGTTTGTTTAGTGTCAGTTAAGGTCTCTTTACAATCTGGGATATCAGATGGGCAAACCCCCTTGTGGGGAGAGAGAGAGAGAGAGAGAGAGAGAGAGAGAGAGAGAGAGAGGAGAGAGAGAGGAGAAGAGAGAGAGAGAGAGAATGAATGAATGATTGAATGAATGAATGATTGAATGAATGAATGAATGAATGAATGAATGAATGGATGAATAATCTTTATTTTTCAAGGGTTACAGAGTATTACAAATTTATATTCCATCCGGCCTTAGCCCTTGTGACGGAATATATCTAAGAAAAAAAATAATTTAAAAAAGAGTAATAGTAACCCCCCCTACCCCTACAATCCAGCATCACCACCACCACCAGTTCAACCTGTATTTTAAAAAAGGAGATGAGATGCATTCAACAAAGTGCATAATCTGCAACTGGATACATTGATAATTATTTGTACAGGAGAGAAAGGTGTGTGTGTGTGTGTGTGTGTGTGTGTGTGTGTGTGTGTGTGTGTGTGTGTGTGTGTGTGTGTGTGTGTGAGTGTGTGTGTGTGTGTGTGTGTGTGTGTGTGTGTGTGTGTGTGTGTGTGTGTGTGTGTGAATTTTTTTTCTCCCCTTTTATCAAACTGTTGGGATTTATATAACTTATTTTGTTGATAGATGGTGTTGGATTGATGTTTTGTTTACTGTATTATATTGTCTTGTTTGGTCTTTAATTATTAGGGCTTTTTAAGATCATAAATCAAAATCATCCTTTGATTCATATTTCTTATCTTTGTTTTCTGAATGAGTGCTTTTTTAACTACCTTATTATCTTCTTTCTGTCCTTATTTCTTGTCCGTTGCTAATTGTTTGCTACTGGATATGATGTCTTGTTCTTGGTATTTGGATCATTATTATTATTGTTGTTTA
>JASPKP010009677.1:5000-10085 GCA_030674155.1 Stramonita haemastoma
GGTTGTCCAGTTTGTCTGCATAGTGTAGAATAGGGTCCTGGTGCCCTGGGCTCTGGAACTGCGGAAAAGTGCGGGCGGCAAGGTCCCGAAAACGGCGTTTGCGTCACAAGGCTTCTAGTTCTTTAGCTCTTATTCATGGGAGGGTGGGTATGCATGCGCGCGTGCGCGCGTTCGCTGGTGTTTGTGTGTGCGGTTTTTTGTGTTTTGCGCATGTGGAGGGGACCCGGCAGATTACTGTGGTGTATGATATTATATGAAATTATTAGTGGATGGTGTTGGGGGGTGATTTTTGCCTACACTGTACTCTGTTTCTATGCGACAAACTTGGCTCTGTACAAGCGGGGTTGCCATCTTGCGGGCCGTGGTGTCGCCACAATTCCAGTGCCACACACATCCAAAATGGTTGTCCAGTTTGTCTGCATAGTGTAGAATAGGGTCCTGGTGCCCTGGGCTCTGGAACTGCGGAAAAGTGCGGGCGGCAAGGTCCCGAAAACGGCGTTTGCGTCACAAGGCTTCTAGTTCTTTAGCTCTTATTCATGGGAGGGTGGGTATGCATGCGCGCGTGCGGCGCGTTCGCTGGTGTTTGTGTGTGCGGTTTTTTGTGTTTGCGCATGTGGAGGGGACCGCGCAGATTACTTTTGGTGTATGATATTATATGAAATTATTAGTGGGATGGTGGTTTTTGGGGGTGATTTTTGCCTCACTGTAACTCTGTTTCTATGCGACAAACTTGGGTCTGTACAAGCGGGGTTGCCATCTTTTCGGGCCGTGGTGTCGCCACAATTCCAGGCCACACACATCCAAAATGGTTTCCAGTTTGTCTGCATAGTGAGAATAGGGTCCTGGTGCCCTGGGCTCTGGAACTGCGGAAAAGTGCGGGCGGCAAGTCCCCGAAAACGGCGTTTGCGTCACAAGGCTTCTAGTTCTTTAGCTCTTATTCATGGGAGGGGTGGGTATGCATGCGCGCGTGCGCGCGTTCGCTGGTGTTTTGTGTGTGCGGTTTTTTGTGTTTGCGCATGTGGAGGGGACCCGGCAGATTACTGTGGTGTATGATATTATATGAAATTATTAGTGGATGGTGTGTGGGGGTGATTTTTGCCTACACTGTACTCTGTTTCTATGCGACAAACTTGGCTCTGTACAAGCGGGGTTGCCATCTTGCGGGCCGTGGTGTCGCCACAATTCCCAGTGCCACACACATCCAAAATGGTTGTCCAGTTTGTCTGCATAGTGTAGAATAGGGTCCTGGTGCCCTGGGCTCTGGAACTGCGGAAAAGTGCGGGCGGCAAGGTCCCGAAAACGGCGTTTGCGTCACAAGGCTTCTAGTTCTTTAGCTCTTATTCATGGGAGGGTGGGTATGCATGCGCGCGTGCGCGCGTTCCGCTGGTGTTTTGTGTGTGCGGTTTTTTGTGTTTGCGCATGTGGAGGGACCCGGCAATTACTGTGGTGTATGATATTAATGAAATTATTAGTGGATGGTGTTGTGGGGGTGATTTTTGCCTACACTGTACTCTGTTCTATGCGACAAACTTGGCTCTGTACAACGGGGTTGCCATCTTGCGGGCCGTGGTGTCGCCACAATTTCCAGTGCCACACACATCCAAAATGGTTGTCCAGTTTGTCTGCATAGTGTAAATAGGGTCCTGGTGCCCTGGGCTCTGGAACTGCGGAAAAGTGCGGGCGGCAAGGTCCCGAAAAACGGCGTTTGCGTCACAAGGCTTCTAGTTCTTTAGCCTTATTCATGGGAGGGTGGGTATGCATGCGCGCGTGCGCGCGTTCGCTGGTGTTTGTGTGTGCGGTTTTTGTGTTTTGCGCATGTGGAGGGGGACCCGGCAGATTACGTGGTGTATGATAATATATGAAATTATTAGTGGATGGTGTTGTGGGGGTGATTTTTGCCTACACTGTACTCTGTTTCTATGCGACAAACTTGGCTCTGTACAAGCGGGGTTGCCATCTTGCGGGCCGTGGTGTCGCCACAATTCCAGTGCCACACACATCCAAAATGGTTGTCCAGTTTGTCTGCATAGTGTAGAATAGGGTCCTGGTGCCCTGGGCTCTGGAACTGCGGAAAAGTGCGGGCGGCAAGGTCCCGAAAACGGCGTTTTGCGTCACAAGGCTTCTAGTTTCTTTAGCTCTTATTCATGGGAGGGTGGGTATGCATGCGCGCGTGCGCGCGTTCGCTGGTGTTTGTGTGTGCGGTTTTTTGTTTTGCGCATGTGGAGGGGACCCGGCAGATTACTGTGGTGTATGATATTATATGAAATTATTAGTGGATGGGTTGTGGGGGTGATTTTTGCCTACACTGTACTCTGTTTCTATGCGACAAACTTGGCTCTGTACAAGCGGGGTTGCCATCTTGCGGGCCGTGGTGTCGCCCAAATTCCAGTGCCACACACATCCAAAATGGTTGTCCAGTTTGTCTGCATAGTGTAGAATAGGGTCCTGGTGCCCTGGGCTCTGGAACTGCGGAAAAGTGCGGGCGGCAAGGTCCCGAAAACGGCGTTTGCGTCACAAGGCTTCTAGTTCTTTAGCTCTTATTCATGGGAGGGTGGGTATGCATGCGCGCGTGCGCGCGTTCGCTGGTGTTTGTGTGTGCGGTTTTTTTGTGTTTGCGCATGTGGAGGGGACCCGGCAGATTTCTGTGGTGTATGATATTATATGAAATTATTAAATGGATGGTGTTGTGGGGGTTTATTTTTTGCCTACACTGTACTCTTTTCTATGCGACAAACTTGGCTCTGTACAAGCGGGGTTGCCAAACTTGCGGGCCGTGGTGTCGCCACAATTCCAGTGCCACACACATCCAAAAAAGGTTGTCCAGTTTTTTTTCTGCATAGTGTAGAATAGGTCCTGGTGCCCTGGGCTCTGGAACTGCGAAAAGTGCGGGCGGCAAGGTCCCGAAAACGGCGTTTTTCGTCCACAAGGCTTTCTAGTTCTTTAGCTCTTATTCATGGGGGGGTGGGTAAGCATGCGCGCGTGCGCGCGTTCGCTTTGGGGTTTGTGTGTGCGGTTTTTTGTTTGCGCATGTGGGGGGGACCCGGCAGATTACTTTGGGGGGTATGATATTAATAAAATTTTTTAGTGGAAGTGTTGTGGGGGGGATTTTTTTCCTACACTGTACTCTGTTTTTTACGAAAAACTTGGGTCGTAAAAGCGGGTTTTCCATCTTGCGGGCCGTGGTGTCGCCACAAAAATTTCCCTGCCACACACATCCAAAATGGTGTCCATTTGTCTGCATAGTTAGAATAGGTCCTGGTGCCCTGGCTCTGGGCGCGGAAAAAAATGCGGGCCAAGGTCCCGAAAAAAGCGTTTGCGTCACAAGGCTTTTATTCTTTAGCTCTTATCATGGAGGGTGGTATGCAGCGCGCGTGCGCGCGTTTGCTGGTGTTTGTGTGTGCGGTTTTTTTTTGTTTTCGCAAAGTGGGGGGGGACCCGCAGATTTTCTGTGGTGGGGATGATATTATATGAAATTTTTAAATGGATGGTGTTGTGGGGGTGATTTTTGCCTACACTGTACTCTGTTTCTATGCACAAAAATTGGGTCTTACCAAACGGGGTTCCATCTTGCGGGCCTGGGGTCGCCCCAATTTCCCGTGCCACACAAAATCCAAAAGGATTTTCCAGTTTGTCTTCATATGTAGAATAGGGGCCTGGTTTCCCGGGGTCTGGAACTGGGGGAAAAGTGCGGGGGGCAAGGTCCCCAAAAAGGCTTTTGCGCACCCAAAGGGTTTTAATTTTTCTTTTAAAAAAAAATTAAAAAATTTTTTTAAAAGAAAGAAATAAATTTTAATAAAAAAAAAAGAAAAAAAAGGAAAATATGTAAAAAATTAAAAAAAAAAAAAATTTTAAAACCCCCCAAAAACCCCCCCAACCCCCCTTAAATAAAAAAACAACCCAATTTTCCCCAAAACAAACCCCCAAATCAAAACCCCACAAAATAAAAAAAAACAAAAAAATCCCCCCAACCACCCCAAAAACCCCACAAAACCCCTCCCCCCCCCAGCCCCAAAAACCAACCCCCCGAAACCCCCACCCCCTCCCCCCCCCCCCCCAGGGCCAAACCCTTTTTCCCCCCCCCACTTTTTTTTCCAAACCACCCCTTTCCAATTTTGGCCCCCACAACCAACCCCAAAACCAAAAACCACCTTTAAACCCCTGGGCCGACCAAAAGCGGCATAAACCCCAAAAACCCCCGTCCCGAAACGCTTTTGCGCACCAACCTATTCTTACTCATCCCGGGAGGGGGTTTACATGCGCCGGCCCTTCGCTGGGGTTTTTGGCCCGGTTTTTGTGTTCCAGTGGGGAAACCCCCAATACTGGTTATTTAAATCATACCACACCTGACCGGTCCCTCCCTGCCAACCAAAAACCCCACACACAACCCAGCCCACGCGCACCCCTGCATACCCCCCCCCATAATAGACAAACTGACCTTGTACCAACGCCCGTTCCACTTGCCGCCCGTTTCCCGCCCAGACCCCGTGCACAACCCTTTTCACACACAACAAAATGGACAAACCCTTTTGGGGTTGTGGCACTGGAAATTGTGGCGACACCCACCGGCCCGCAAGATGGCAACCCCGCTTGTACAGAGCCAAGTTGTCCGCAAGAACAGAGTACAGTGTAGCAAAAATCACCCCCACAACACCATCCACTAATTTCATAAAACATACCCACAGTAATCTGCCGGTCCCCCCACATGCCAAACACAAAAAACCGCACACACAAACACCAGCGAACGCGCGCACGCGCGCATGCATACCCACCCTCCCATGAAAAGAGCAAAAACAACCTGTGACCAAACGCCGTTTTCGGACCTTGCCCGCCCGCACTTTTCCGCAGTTCCAGAGCCCAGGCACCAGACCCTATTCTACCACTATGCAGACAACGACACCATTTTGGATGTGTTGGCACTGGAATTGTGCGACACCACGGCCCGCAAGATGCAACCCCGCTGTACAGACCCCCCCCCAATTTTCGCATAAAACAGAGTACAAATGTAGCAAAATCACCCCCACACACCATCCACTAATAATTTCATTAATATCTACACCACAGAATCGCCGGGCCCCCCCCTCCCCC
>JASPKP010009678.1:0-10085 GCA_030674155.1 Stramonita haemastoma
ACTACCAGGACAAAAATTGCCATGAAATAGCATGAAAGAAGAATAGAAAAGGTAAGAAAAATTAAAAAATAAAAAATAGTATAAAACACGTTCTTATATTTTTTCTTCATGTGGGGGGTTTTAGACAAGGCTGTTAGCCGTTTATTTGTATTTCCATTTTTTATTCCCCCATCTTGTTTCATAGTTCGGGTTTCAGAGGGGGGGGGGTATAAGGTTTTTGGGGGATGTGTTAAAAATATTTTGTTACCACACAAAACCTAAATTTAAAATGAAGGGTTCATGATTTCTGGTTTTGCTGTCTTTGTTTTCTTTTTTCGTGTTTTTTTGGTTTTCTTTTTTTGCAAATCTCCGTTTAGTCAGATTTTAGATCTCATCCATGCCTGCAAAAGTTTTGCTGCTGTGTTCCCAGGTGTGCGCTCTCCTAAACAAACAAAAACAAAAATGTATGTATTTATCTACTTCTACTAAATACTACTACTGCTGCTGCTGCTGCGCTGCTGCTGCGCTCCGCACTACTACTAAAAACTAACTACTATACTAAACTACTACTACAACTACTCCTTTTCTGCTGGCTGCTGCGCTGGTGCTGGCTGCGCTGCTGCGCTGCACTACTAAAATTACTATACTACTACTACCCCGCCGCCGCCCCGCCGCCCCGCCGCCGCTATACACACTACTACTCTGCTGCTGCGCCTGCTGCGTGCTGCTGCTGCTGCTGCGCTACTGCTGCGGGTGCTGCGCTGCTCGCTGCTGGCTGCCTATACTACTTTTTCTACCGCCACGTGAATACTAATACTCAACTTCACTAAAAATTTTGATTATCAGAATATTTTAAAAACACTCTCTCTCTGTGTCCTCTTCTCTGTCCTTTTCTCTATGTCTTTCCCCCTTTTCTTCTCGTCTCCCCTCTCCTCTCTTCCTCTCCCAAAAACAGATGCTTTTTCCATCATCCTCGATAAAAAAAAAATAAAAAAAATCAAAAAATCAAATCAGATCAAATCTCTCTCTCTTCTTCCCCCCTCTCTCTTTTTCTCTCTCTCCCCCTCTCTCTCTCTCTCTCCTCTCCCCTCTCTCCCTCCTCTCTCCCCTCTCCCCCTCTCCCCCTCTCTCCTCCCACCCCCACAAAAAAAACACCGCGCGCCGCCCCGCGCCCAACCCCCCCACACCCCACACACACCACACAAAAAAACAAAAACACAAAACAAAAAAACAAAAAAAACGAACGAAGCACACACTTCCCACCTATCCATCCCCCTCATGTACCCTTAAAAAACCCCAAACTCCCCCCTCTCACACCAACCAACCACCCCAAAATCAGGTGACCATCCCCCTCACCCATTTCCCCCCCTTTCCCCTTCTTTCCTTTTTTTTCCCCCCCAACCGCTTCCACTTTCTCATCACTTCAGCACGGCGCAGCAAAAAAATCCATAACATCAGCACAGCCCGACAACAACGCCACAGCAGCAGCAAAAAAAACCACACGCAAAAAAACCACAATAACAGCAAAAGCCCCGCAGCAGAAACAAAAACAACAAACACAACGTCAACAGCTACAAAAACAAAAACAACCGCTAAAACAAAAAAACCCCGCAAACAACAAAAAACAAAAACAACAAAAAACATCAAAACCACCAACAACAGCAAAAAAAAAAGCAACAACAATCAACAGCAGCGAAGGACAACACAACACCCAAAAACACAACAAAATCAAAACAGCAGCAGGAGGAAACAACAAAAAACCCAACCAAAAAAAACAAAAAAACCCCCAATAACACAAAAAAAAAAAACATCAGGAAAAACAAAATACAGAAACAGCCAAAAAAGCAACAGCAGGGGCAACAACAAGAAAACAGAAACAAAACAACAAAAAGCAACAAAAACAGCAGCATAAAAAAAAACAGCAGTAAAAACACAATAGCACAAAAAAGCAACACACAACAGCAGCACAACACAAAAAACCGCGGGAACAGCACAAACACGCCCAAACATATCAGGCCCCCTTGGGGGACTAGGGGACATAAGCTCCCCCGAATAACTCCCCTCAAAAAAACATTTTAAAAGGGCCCCAATTTCCCTTTTTCCCTCCCTTTCGCCCCTGGGCCCGGGCCCCTTGTCATTGTCTTTGGGCCATCTCTTTGTCTTTCTTTGTCGGTCTTTTTTTTTCTGTCTGTCTCTTTTTTGGGGGTTTTTTTGCTTGTCGCTTTGCCTGTCGTTTTAGTTTTATCGTATTTTTTCGGGCGGGTTTATCTTTTTGCCCCTGTCTCTGTTTTTTAAGTCTGGGGGAGTCACGCTGCTTTCGGGTGAGAAAAAAGTTTTTTAATATTTTTGGGGCTCCCCCCCCCCCTCTCTCTCTTCCCCTCCCTCTCGCCCCCCCCCCCCCCCCCCCCCCCCCCTCTCCTCCTCTGTCTCGTCCTGTTTTTTTTTCTCTTCTCTCTCTCCTCTTCTCCCCTTCCCCCTCTCCCCCCTCCCCCCCCCTTCCCCCCCTCCCCTTTTCTTTTTTCTCTCCCTCTCTCCTTTTTTTATCTCCCCTCCTTTTTCCCCTTTCTCTCTTTTCTCTCTCACTCCCCTCACTCCCCTCTTTCTGTGTTCTCCTCATAACAAAGCAATCACAGGCTTTCAGCAAAACCCCAAAAGCTGTTCCTGTAACAGCATAAACAGTTTTCAGGGGTCTCTGAAAGTTTGGGCAGAGCACATTCATTATCTCCCCCCCCCCACATCATATCATCCCCATCAATCATAAAAGCACCCCGGGGTTTTAGGTCATCTAAGGGGTTGGGGGGGAGGAAGAAGACCACGGGTTTAATTTTGGGGTTTTTGGGTTAAAATAATGTGGTCTCGGGGAAATCTAGGTGGGTTTCATTTAAAAAATAAAATTTAAATTTCCCGGGGGGTTTTTGGGACATCAGTTTGGGGGCCCTTTAGTTTTCATGCATGTGTATGCATACCTTAAAGCATAAAAAAAGGGCAGACCCTGAGGGGTGCAGAAATATTTAAAAAAATTTTCAAAAAAGAGACGGGGTTTAATTTTGGGGGGATGGAAAAAACTCAAGAAAAGAAAAACCAAAGGGAAATTTTTAAATACCGTGAAAGATAAAAAACCAAAAAAATCAAAAACCCTGCATTGCCCCGGGGGCCCCTCCCACCTGTACTCCCCCCCTTTTCCCCCCTAACCCCCCTAACCGCACACACCCCAAAATCACCTACACGCAAAAGCTCGCAGTTTACACTCAACATTAAAAACACGAACTCTGGGAATTTCACACCAAAATTTCATTTTTAAAAACCAACCACCCCCACCAAAATACCGCCCCCCCCACCACATCGCAAAAAAAAACCCCCACAAACCCCCAAAAAAAAACACAGAGGCATTATTCGTGCTAAACCCCCCCCCACCCCACAAATTTCCTACAAAAATACACCCACAAATTTAAAAAAAAACACTTTCATACACACACTACAAACATACCTACCCCAACTACACTACACACACTACACTTTTTTAAAAAATCAAAAAAAAAAACTCATTCTCACTTAAAAACCACTACCCAAACCCACCACCATATTCTACCCCCCCCCTTTATCACCCCCCCCACACACACACACACACCCAAAATAACACACACAACCCCACACAAAACACACACAACCCCCACACACCCCACACCACACCACCACCACCCAAAAACCCCCCAAAACACATAAACCAAAAAACCCCCACACTCCAAAACCCACACATACCCACAACCCCACAAAACTCCACAAAACCCCCCCATCCCACAACCCCCCCAACCCACCCAAACCCAAAACCCCACTCCACAAAAACCCCCCCAATTAACTCCCAAAACCCCCAAAAAACTTTCCCCAACCCCCCCCCAAAACTTTCCCCCAAACCCCCACAAAATTCCCCCAAAACCCCCCCAATTTTTCCCCCAAACCCCCAAAATTCCCCCAACCCCCAAAAAATTCCCCAAAACCCCCACACTCCCAAAACCCCCCCATACCCACAACCCCCCCCCATACTCCAAAAACCCACACAACTCCCAACCCACACACACCCACAACACACACCCCCCTCCCCCCAAACCCCCCCCCACTCCCCCCAACCCCCCCCCACTCCCCCAAAAACAACCCCCCACAAACACACACCACAAATCCAAACCCCCACACAAAAAACCCCAAAACCCCCCACTACTCCCACAAAACCCCCACACACTCCCCAACCCCCACACACCCACAACCCACACACACCCCACTCTCCCCTCTCCTCTCCCCCTCCCCCCCTCTCCTCTCTCTCTCCCCCTCTCTCATCTCTGTCTCTCTCCTCCCCCTCTCTCTCTCTCTCTCTCTCCCCTCGCTCCTCGCTCGCCTCTCTCCCTCTCCTCTCTCCTCTCTCTCTCCTCCTCTCCTCTCTCTCCCCTCTCTCTCTCTCCTCTCTCCCCCCTCCTCTCTCTCTCTCTCACACACACCCACAAAAACCCACACACACTCCTACACCACACAAAACACCCCACACACACACACACACACACACACACACACACACACACACACACACACACACAACACACACACACACACACCACACTCACACACCACACACACAACACACACAACACTCAACTCACCTACCTTTTTGTCGCCCTCTTTCCTGAAAGGGCTTTGGCCCTGCCTCACAGAGGAATTTTGGCCACCCATCTTCTTCGGGTGACTCAACGGGTTCCGGGGCCCCAAAAGGGAAAAGGCCCGCGTCCTCCCCGGACGCCTCACCCAACCCACGAGTACATGGAGTTGTACTCCGAGAAGGATGCTGGATTCGCTACCCTGAGGGGGCCTGCCTTCGTTTACCCATGCGAAGGCGGTGGTGAGAAGGGCAAAGGCGTAAAGAGAGAGGAGGCAGAAAAATGTACGCACAACACATCACTCTGTACGGGGCTCCTGTCTGCCACTCACCCCGATGCCGTGGTGGTGGTGGTGGGGGGATGGTTAAAGATGAAGGGGGTGGGGGGGATGACCCTGGGGTGGAGGAATGATGGCGTTGGGAGTTCACCTCTGACGAAAATTTCCCGTCAACCTCAGGAGACTTTTTTTCGTGTCTTTATCAGTCGAGAGGGGTTTCCCAAATTTTGGGGAGGTTTTTTTGTGACCAAGTTTGGGCTTGTTCGGATTTTGCAAGGGTAGGACTGTTTTTTTCTTTAAAGGGGTTTGGGGTTTGCTCGGGTTTGACAAGACAAAGGCTCTGCTTCCCCCCAACCCCAAGCAACGTCAAACCTTTCTGTTGACATTCTCTTTTTCGCGCAAGAGGAACAAGAACCATATACGTGGCAAAAAACAGATGGCAAACAATATGTCCTGACTGTGATGAATTGGGGCCTTGTTGAGCATAACGAACGCTTTTCCCCAAAATACCGCCACCACCGCTGTTTTTGCGACAAAATAATTGGAAGGGAAAGCTGGGGGGGGGATGGGGTGGGGACGGTGAAGCCCCGCTCTTTGGTGGGTAACAACACGGCAAAGAGAGTTTTGAAAATACTCCACAGGGGAACAGCGATAGGAGGAGGACAACAACTCCACAGGGCCCCCCCTCACAGGAAGCGGAAGCGCAACGGGAATAACCTGTTTTTTCCCCTGGGAAAGGGGTTTTTCTCGGAGCTCCAAGGGGGGTAGGTTTCGGCACTCACAAGAAGAGTTCATACCCCAAAGGTTCTGTTTTTTTGGTTAGCAGCTGTGCCACAGTGTGGTTGAACTGAGGTCTGCAGGTTTTGATCACATTCCATTGTAAAAAAACGGGGGGGGGGGGGGGAAAGAGGGGCCAAGAGGATGAGGGTGATAGATTTTTGGGGGGGGGTAATTTTTTTTTTCGGAGTCCACAAAAAAAGAAAAGTTTGTGCAATGAAAAAGATGACTATCCACCCAACTTAAAACCTTTTTATTCAGTTTTTCGATTTTTTTTTTTTTTTCTTTCTAAACCCTCACTACTGCCAAAACCCCAATTTTCATTGACTCAACATCCAACCACAGAATCCTCCAGCAAAAACTTCCCCATTCTCCACCGTTGTTTTCCCTCTTTCACGTATGCGCCTCTGAGGGCCATGCGGTCTTTGGAGGGAAATATGTAAATAAGCCTCTTACGTGATCTCGTCTCCCCCTCCCCCAAAACCACCACCCCCCCCTACCTCCTACCCCCCTCCTCTACTTGCCCTTTTCTCCCCCCTCTCCATCCTCCTCCCCCCCCCTTTTCTCCTCTTCCTCCTACTCCCCTCTTCCACCAAAGCGAAACACCCTCCTATCTCTGCCAACCCTATGGAGGGGGCGAGATCGATTCCTTCGATGAGCGTTCAAAAACGGCTATTCCCAAACTCAAAGCTGCGTGGGTCGGGGGCAGAATTAGCTGGAGTCCCAACAACTATTGGGGTTTGGGAGGGTCGCGGGTTTTGGGAGTTATTTGTTTTTGTTGTTTTTTTTGGAGGATTTGGGGGGGTGATAAGGGTTCCTCAGTCTTCTGAAGTAGGGCTCCTTCCGTTGCTGTGTTTGTTTCGTCACTTTGAACCTGAAGTAAACAGAACAAACAGTAGAAAATGAGATGGGATTTTTGTGTGTGTGTGGTTGTGTGTGTGTGTGTGTGGTGTGTGGTGTGTGTTGGTGTGTATTTTTTGTTGTGTGGTGTGTTTTGGGTGGAGAGAGAGAGAGAGAGAGAAAGGAAAAGGGACAGAGACAGAGACAGAGACAGAGACAGAACAGAACAGAGAAGAATGCATTTGGGACAGTAACCAAAATAAAATGACATAGGGAGAGAAAATGTGTATTGATTTACACTAACCAAAAAAAATGAGATGGGGGAGAAAATTTTGAGTGACTGACAATACAAAAAAAAAAAAACTAAAAGGGGAGAGAAGAATATAAGTTGATTGACAGTAAAAAAAAAATGTGAGAGGGGGAAAAAATTTGAGGGGGGGTTTGAAATTTAAAAAAAAGAAGAAAAAAAAAAAGAGGGAAAAAAAAGATTTTAAAGGAAAAAAAAGGAAAGGAAAGGGGGGGGAAAGGAAGGGGAAGAAGAAAAAGGAAAAGGGGGGGGGAGAGAAAAAAAAAAAAGAAAAAAAGGGAAAAAAAAGGGGAAAAAAAAAAAAAAAAAAAAATATTGCAAAACATTTGAATGGAACACAAAAGAGAACAAATGAAATGTAATTTTGAAAACAAAGGTAACCATATCTCGAAAAAAATGGAAACCCCTTTTAACACTAGCCGCAAAATGAGGAAGTAAAAAAAAAAAAGGGTATTTTACATAAAAAAAAATAATAAATGGGGAAACATGCGCGGGATTGGGAAAGGCCCCGAAAACCCAAAAAGGGAAAAGGATAGAAAAAATCTGAGGGGGTTTTCTGACAGAAATAAAATGAAACGAAGCAGGGGGAAAAAATATTTTTTTTTACAGGCAAACAAAAGGGGGTGTGGAAAAAACCGAGAGGCATTTGACAAACACTAGTGCCATTTGACGAGGATATATGTACTGAGATACTCCGACATTTTGATTCGCTCTGACATTTTGTTGTTTGCATGAACAATGGGGCGAGAGGTTTTTTGTCTCTTTTTCCTTTTTTTGCTCCGTTGTTTTTTTTTCTAGTGTTTTGGTTTTTCCAAAATGGGGCGCGTGCGGCGTGCGTGTGTTATGTGTATGTGATGGTTTTGTGTATGTGTATTGTAGGTGTGTGTAAGTGTGTGTTATTGTGTGTGTATGGTGTGTGTTTGTGTGCGTCTTCTGTCGTCTTTTGTCTTTTCTCGTGTGTGTCCCTGTGTTTTGTGGGGTTTTTTTATCATTCTCGTTTTGTTGTTGCTCCTTTACGTTAACGATGGTAATACAACAAGACGATAACGGTGAAAAGTATGAGGGTGAGGAGGAGGAGGACGACGACGACGACGCGCAAAATAAAGGAAAAAGTGCACACACACGGGGACTGATGGACAAACAGAGTTTATTCCTTTCCTTGATAAAAAAAAATAATAAAATTAAAATACACACACACTCACACACACCCCACCCCCAACACACACACACACACACACCACACCAAACCACACACACACTATCACACACCATAACCCCACACTACACACAACCACACACACTACACACACACACACACACCACCAACACCACACCAAACCACCCAACCCCCCCCCACACACACACCCACCATACTACACACACGTACTACACACCACACTACACGCACCCCCCCCCCCCCCCCCAACCACACACCAACACCCCAAAAAACACACAACACACACACACACACACACACAAACCACACACACACCACACCAAAAACCAACACACACATACAACACACACAACACACTATACACACCATCAAACAAACATCAAGGCAACTCCCCCCACCAAATAAGCCACAGACGCTATGATCGCCACTCTCAGACAAGACAATTATACTAAAACCCCCTTTCTGCCGCTACAAAAAAAAAACAAACACATCAACAAGGAAGAGAGAGACAAGGAAAAGCAAAACCAAACCCAAAAAAAAAAAAACCCCCCAAAGTTTGCGTAAACAAACTCTATCCGGGCATTCATTCTTCCACTCTAATGGAGCATGCATTCCCATTTTATCGATTTATAATTAAAACGCAAAGAGAACCGCAACAACAACAAAAACAAAAACCCACTAAAGAAAAACAACGAACTAACAAAACAGAAGGCAAAAAAAAACAGACAGACAAGAAAAACAAAAAAACCCCACCTAACAATCAAAACCCACCGCTCTGTATGAATTAGTTTTCTTTCAATGTTTTCTTGTTATTGCTGTTGTTCGTTGTTGTTTTTTTTTTTTTCCCTGATGTTTTTTTAGTTGTGTGAGTTGCTTTTTGATAGGGGGGTGATGGGGTTGGGTAATGAAAACGACAACGAGGGAACGACGATGTTTTATTACACACGACAATGACGACGCGACGACGAAACGATGATGATGCTGAGAATGATGCTGAGGAGATATGATGATGATATGATGATGAGATATGAGATGGATGAGAGATGGTGTGGGGTGGGGGGTGTGGGGGGGTGGTGGGGGTGGTGTGGTGGTTGAGGGCGACAAACGAACACGGCGACGACGACACATGAGAGAGATATGAGAGGAGGAGGAGGAGGAGGGGGAGGGGGAGGGGGAAAAGGGGGAGGAGGAAAAGGGGGAGGGGAGGAGGGGGAAAGGGGAAGCACTACCTTCCCCCTGGAAAACGGGAACCATACAAAAAAAGCGGTCGAGGAAAAGGAGGAGGAAAGGGGGAGGTGAAACTGGATGAAAATTTTGACAAGATGATGATGACGATAAGATGATGGGGTGGTGGGGGTGAGGGGGTGGTGGGGGTTTGGGGGTTTTGGTGGGTGGTGGGTGGTGGTGGTGGTGGGGGTGGTGGTGGGGGTGGGGGTGGTGGTGGTGGGGGAGGGTAGCATGGGGTTGATGAAGGGGGTGGTGGGGGTGACAAAAAAATTTTTTGAACCGAAAATCCAGGATAAAACGACAACGAGAAAGAATACCAAAAAACGATGACTTCAAAGACGCGGGAGAGTATCGGGTCTGGAAAATTTGACGGAAAAATCTGCAAAAAAATGGCAACGTGTTCATAAATGTTAAACTAAAAGTTGTTATTGCAATCCCTGCCAATTCCAGCTGGAAAAAATCCAGGGCTTTTTTTCCCCCTTTAAAAGCAAAATTTTATTTATCATTAGACCCCCGGGGGCGGGGAAAAACTAGTGGTTAGAGCTTGAGCTCATAAACTGAGCCGGGGGTTTAAAACCACCACCAAAACGCCTGTTTAAGGAAATTTTCCCACACTAGTACCAGCTTCACTCCTCCAAAATCCTTCAAGAGACTATAGACAAAAACTAAACCATTGCCGTGATGCATGCAAACATCGCTTGCACATTAAAAACCCGTTTTTTACCCCATTTGGAAAAAAATAGACCATTGCGTACTGTAAAATAATACAAATTTTCTTTGAAAAAAAAAGCATACACACGGTTCACGGAACTTTTTTTACCCCGAATTGGAATGTGGGACCCATAAAGGTGGCCAAAGGTG
>JASPKP010009679.1:0-10085 GCA_030674155.1 Stramonita haemastoma
GGAAATGACAAAATTATAAAAGAAAAAAAAACGCTGCACCAGGTGTTGTGTTTAGACACCATCCCTGGGGGAAAAATCGGGGAGTTGCGAGTCCCATGGGGGCTTTGGGCTGTATATGGCAACGTTCTGGTGCTCCGGGGGACGGTACTGGAACCTTTCGTATAATCGGCCCATTGCCTCTCCACTGGATTACCCAGTGCGGGAGAGAGTGGGGGGTTTCGCTGCAGGGGTAACTTTTTGCCCTCCAAACTTATTTTACCCGGGCTTTGCGTCTAAAGACTAGAGCGCAACCCACAGTCTTCCGAGACGGATGGGACCTGCACAACAACAAAAACAACACTAAACCTACACTACCTACTACTACTACTACTACACTACACTACTACTACTTTTATTATTATTATTTTAAAACAAAAGATCAACGACAAAACCCCCTTTGAACGGGGAAAGTTTTTTTCAAAAAAAAACCTTAGAACAATTTTTTCCATTATCCCTAAAACGTGTAGCAAAGC
Source organism: Stramonita haemastoma (assembly GCA_030674155.1). Classification (NCBI taxonomy): domain Eukaryota; kingdom Metazoa; phylum Mollusca; class Gastropoda; order Neogastropoda; family Muricidae; genus Stramonita; species Stramonita haemastoma. The sequence goes on from JASPKP010009679.1 coordinate 513, forward strand.
AAAGGTCGAACTTTTGTGTCACAGGCCCGCAAAACGTAAAAAGAGATTTCCCCAATACGGCATGTACCCCCGAACCAACATCATTTTCAGGAAATGGTTAAAAACATTTTTAAAAAAAAAAAACCCCCAAATCCACTGATGGCTTTTTTTTTGGCAGAGAAATAAGGCGTCACTTTCTTCATTAAAAAGGGCATAATGTAATGATTAAGTCGAGTGTGCAAGTCAAAAACAAAAAACCCCCCCAAAAAACAAACAAACACACAACGATACGGGAAAATTTCTCAAGCACAAGAAAATTTCTAGGGGGGGAAAACATCAACCCCCATAATTTTCAAAAACACCCCACGCATGCACCCCCTTTTCTGGGCATACACACCATATACACCGCCCCTCGCTTTCCGTACGCACGCACGTACACACACACACACGCCCACCACCACCACCACCCACGCCCGCCCCCGCCTATGGGGCCGCACAAAAAAAACTAAATTATAATTGGGGCACTCAAACATGGCAATCGGAAATAAATTTAGAAATGTAAAAAAAGGGTGTCAGTGTTTTATGAATTTTAAAATTTGGATGGGTACTGCACAAAAGAATTTCTTTTTCTTTTGTTTTTCTGTTATGATTTTGAAAACGACGTCCTAAGGCAACAATTAAACGAACACAAAGTTTTGGGAAAGGGTTACCAAAAATGGAGTCGATTTGCGTACAAAACTGCTGATTTCAAAACGACGGAGATCTTTTTTGATTGTCAGGTTGTTGAAATGATGTAATTTCCTTAGTTTCGACCCGTTCGTTTTTTGCATTCTTTGGGATAAAGCTTTGAATTTTTTAAAACATCCACACATGTTTCTGCTTTTTTCCAAAATTGTCAGAAACCTTTTATGATTCCCTGTTATCCAAAGGCAAAAGTGACTAATCTAGTTTCGTTTCATTTTTTTTCAAACTGTTTGCTAATTTTTTGGGTTTAAATTTTCTTGTTTACAAAAAGGGAAACCATTTTCTGTCTTTTAGATTCAGCTATTAATTTGTTACTACTTTTTTTTGCCCTAACAAAATTTTTGACTTAAGTGATTTTCGTCTCGCAAATACTTTTTAAAACCTTAAAAAAAAAGTTATTGCCTCTTCCAAGCTGTTTCCACCACATTTTCCCAGTGTTTGAAACAGTCTGACCTAACAATGGAATTGATAAATCGCACTCTGAACAGTCAAATTTTAAAAAAAATAAAAACAGGTCATTTATTCTTTGTTTTTTTATATTCTCCAGATCAAACGGGCAAAAAATCTTTCAAAAAAACCCAGTTTGCTTGTTTTTAGTCGAATTTATGGGCTCTGTCTGTTTCACACTGTTCAGTTAATGACAAAATAATTACACTGGGGAGTGGTCCTGCCAATGATTCCCCAAAAAATTTTTCCATTTGCATTTTGGCACAAAGCAGGAGATGAAAATCAATGACTGAAGCCCTGTGGGTAGAAATGTCAAGGGTGCTGTTATGCTACCATTTTTAGCAGAAGTAAAAGGGGGTCAACCAAAATGTTTTTAACAAAAGGGGGATTTAAATAACCAAGGTAAAAACCCCTTCCCAAAAGGGGGGAGTGGGCACTGAAATCCCCACGATCATCCCCTTTTTCGTTAGTGGGGGGAGATTGTGAACCAGGTAAACTAAACCACACACAAAATAAATAGTTTTTTTCATTGGGGGGCCCTTTACCCGGGTTTGAACAAATAAAATGAATGATTTTAAATTTTTTGGGTTACAGATAAGCGGACCCCCCAAAAAAACAACAACAACAAAAAGCCAAAACTACAACAAAAACAACAATCGAAAATTATTAAATAAAGAAACAAACCTTAGAAAAACAAGCAACCGTTACATTGCAAAATCTCTCACTTCTTTAGTAATGAAAATTTAAAAAATCAACCCAAAAAGTGGGAGAATAAAAGATATTGGCAACAACCTTTTTGTTTTTGTTGGAAAAAATTTAACCCCCAGCTAAGATTTTCCGATTTCAGGACTTAGAAATCCATGTCTTTGCTAGTTTCATTTCTAAAAAGCTGTTTACCCCCAAGAAGTTTAAAAGCGGGTGTGAAAGGTGCGTACCCCAAGGCCTCCTCTCAAAAATTTTTTTTAATCATTTGGGGGGGGTGTTGGGGCTTGGGGAGAGGGGGTCCCTTTGTAAACCTGCAGACATCCCCGAATGGAGGGGAGCACTGGTCCTCACTTGGCACTCAACCCACTTCTGCCGGGTCCTTAACCCACCCCCCCCCACCCCGGTAACCGCTTCAACTGGCGGGCAAAAATGTTGTATGGGGCTGGTGCATTCTTAAAACACCAGTAGGAGTCTTAAAGGGGAGAGGGCGCCACCAACTTCCTCAAGCCCACTGCAAGACAATGAAAAAAAACAAAACAGAAACACATGCCGGATCGGATCAACAACGACCGCGCTACCCACTGGCAAACCCCAGGGGGGAGTGACAAGGGGGCCAGGAGCAGAACCCCAAAACCCTCAAAAAGCTTCCAACTAAAGGGGTAACCATTTGGTACATGAATGTTGGGACTCTGTCCCAAAACGGAAGAGTACAGGAATCACACGAATTACAGAGGTATAAAGGGGACCCCTAGGGCTTGCGGAAGTCAAAGGTTTTGGCTTCGGAAAACAACCACCAAAAAAGGGCCACAAGTTGGTACAGGGGAGAAGAGAAACTACACCAACACATAGCAGGTTTCATTGCGGGAAAGAGATTTTTGTCAACCATCAACGCACACCAATACCAGAAAGACTCTCTCAATCAAGTCTCTGCAAAACCCCAGAATCCACCAAACATCCAAAGGAAGCCCAAACATCTGACTACGAGACACCAAATAGAAAATTTTATGAAAACTTGAAAAGTCATCCCAAAACGCCCCCCCAAAAAACTTCTTATTGTGGAAGCATTGGAATGCTAAGGGGGACCTGAGCCTATGACACCTTAGCAGGAACCACAGGACGCTTTGACTGGGAAAACAAATGACAGAGGACAGCGGGGCTGGAATTCGCAAAAAAGCACAAACCAACTCTGGCTAACACACTCCACCCTCACAAGCCTCAAGAACATCAACCTGGGATACCAAATGGCTGATTTATAATCAAATTGATCACATTCGTCACCCCAAAGATTCAAATCCAGCAAAAACAAGGCAAACAAAGAACATTCCCAGAGCTGACTTTGGGCAGTAAACCAGGGCCCCTTGAAATTACCAAACCATCGGGGCAAAACGAAAACAAAAAAACCCAAAAAAACCCAGCATTGATTCGCCCTGAAAAACTAAAAGACCCAACATGGTGAGATCTTCCAAGCCAACATTGGGGGAAAGTTCGCCGCACTCACGCCACGACAATGATGGGAACACACTACCAACAACATCAAAAAATCTAACACAGCAGCAGAAGAAACATTAGGAAAGAAGCAAACAAAAAAACAACCCTGGGTGACAAATGAGGTCTTGACCTCTGCGACAAAAAAAGAAAAACTTAAAAGCAAAATTTTTCACAATCAAGAAGCCAACAACAAGTACATGGATAGCCACAAGAAGGGGGAAAAAAGATAGAGAACCAAAAGAACATGGATAGAAGAACAATGCAACAACATCGAAGAGGAAGGGCCCAAGGAAACAGCAAAACAGCGTACAACACTCTGAAAGCACAACTAAAACCAACACCTGAACCCTCTGTTTTTGAAGACAAAGAAGGAAATTTTTTTACAAAAAACAATGCCATCCCCCAACGCTGGACAGAAACTTGAGGGATTGTATAACTACCCACTACCCCAGATACCAACCAGTTCCAAAAAAAACCCCCCCTGAACACCAAGATAAAGACCCACCAATACTAAGGTGAGAAGTAACACAGCAATAAAAAATTTTGAAAGAAGGGGGAAGTCCCCGGGAATCAAAACATCCCAGCTGACCTCAAAAAAAAATGGGGGCAAGAAACAGAAGGGATTCACAGACTTTGTCAGAAGATCCATGACACCAAAGAATGGCCAAAAAAGGACGTCTTTTTTACACCCCGCCAAAGAAAGGGAAAACCTTAAGCAATGCCAAACTACAGAACCTCTCTCAAAATCATCCGCAAGATAAAGCGCAGGAGTCCTAAACAGACTGAAAAACCAAGCGGAAAAACTCCGGGCAGAAGAACAAGGGGGCTTTAGCCCAAAAACCAGCACAAGGGAACAAATTTTTCAACCTGAGAATTCTGATAAGAAGCATCCCAACACCAAAAAGACTTGTACCACAAATTTTTTTAAAATTTCAAAAAGGCCTTTGACGGGGTTAGGCATGACGGCCTCTGGCAAGACCAGGCACTTCAACATTGAAACCCCCCAAATAAGTCAAAAGGCTCTGTACGAGAATCAGAAGGCAGTTTTCATGAACAACCAGTGGGGCGGGTTTTTAAAGACCATTTTTGGGGCCCCCAGGGCTGCTTCTCCACCTTTACTCTTCAACCTCTTCCCAAAAACATCATGACAGAGACATGCAAAACCCACCACACTTCTACTCCATCGGTGGAGACCCCTTTGCAACCTCAGATTTCCAATGACATTTTCCTAAAAGGGCAGCAGCAAACAAAACTGCAAATCCTCACAGAAGTCTAACAGAATCAAGCAAGCGCTACGGCAGGAGGTCATACAGAGAAACAAGATCATAAAAACATGGTCAACAGCGCGAGTAAGCACACGGGAAATAAAGAGAATGGGGGAAAATTGGAAAGTGACCAATTCAAATCTTAGGGTCCACCTAACAAAAAATTTTCACACAAACAAAGAAAGGGAAACTCCAAGCAACAGCAACATCTGCCTATTTTAGACTCCAGGGGAACATCAGAACAACAACACAGCTTCTGCACCAAAAAACCACCTTCTACAAATCCCTCTGGGTATCTATCCCCTAAAATGGTGTGAATAAACTCTGACAGCGGATTAGAGAAAAATCCAGGGATTCGAGAACAAGTGCCACAAAGACCCTCAAAATATCATCAAAAAACAAGACCAAAAATATTGGGAAAAAAGAAATCAAAAAGCGTGTGGGCCCCCCAAGAGCCTTTGCTTTCCACCATAAAGAGGAGAAAGCTGATGGGGTTTGGTCACACCACAAACACAACCCCCAAAAACCATCTTGCAAGGAACATCGGGGGGAAAAGAGAAAAGAGGCCGCCAAAAGAAATCAGGGGTTGAAACATCAAAAAGGGAATTTTGCCCAACCCCGCAACACCTCCTTTACCACACAGGACGTGAAGAAATGGAAAAAATCTCCTTTGCGTCTTCTCTATGCCCCCCCCAAACTCCTTGGGGGAATGGGACGAGTGAGTAGAGTGAGTCGGGGGGTGTGGGCGCAAATCATCTGCTGAGCTGAAACATCCACAATTAACTTTTTTTAAGCATTTTAAAAAAAAAAGGAAAAAAAAAAACGATTTACCTTTTTTTTTTTTTTTTTTTTCCTAAATTGATCTGTTGTGGGTGGTAGTTAGGATCTAGTGAAAGAGCCCTGTTGCAGAGTCGTGTTTCTAAATCAGGACACATTGTAAACGTTGATGCTCTGTTTCGTTGGCGGTGGTTAAAAACTCCGGCTGGTACACTTTTGCCCACGCGATATAACGTAAAATTTAGTTGCCTCTTAGTGGGGCCCACATCCTAATTGTCACTTGCGTTGAGTTTACAAGTTGGAGCAGAGCAAAAAATCGGCACTGGGGGGGAAGGGGGGGAAAAAAAAGAATTTTGGCACTAGCCTCGCATAAATAAAAGGTCATGAGCCCACTATTGTACCCGGGCCCGGGGAACAGGTTAGCGATGGTGGAGGGATGGGGCCAATTAATTACCTCCCAGGGGAAGCCCATCACACGTCATGGTCTAAAATCGGGACACCCCGAATTGGCGACGCTATTTTTCCTTTGGGGGTTTTGGGGTTGAACCCCAAACTTAAAAACATTTTTTCTCCACAGTGGTAAAACACAATCAAAAAATGCAGCCCTTTTCCATCACGCCGACTGTGCGTCGAAATTCAAACACAAAAACAATTAGGCTCCCTCTATAATCTCCCCCAAATTTGTATAGGGGGGATCTTTTAATTTTTCCTAAATAGGTACCCTTTGTATGTCCCAGGGTGCATTGCTTACCTGTCACTATCTTTTTGTCTCACATGAAAATTTCGTTTAAATAGTTTATTTCTCTGAAGCGAAAACAAAAAAAAAGAACTAAAAGTTGCCCCTGCTACAGGGAGTAATAAACAACCCAAAAAAAAAGTCACACTTTAATCCCCCCCATACACACATTTTTTGAAATGAACTAAACTTTATAAATATAAATTTAATAAATTTATTACAGCAAGCAGGGGGGAGAAAAAGAGGCCGGAGTAAACTATTTTTACGTCCCTGTGGCCTTTTGAATGGTAGGGTTTTCTTAGCTTTTAAAGAGGAGAGGGGGTACTCGGGGAGTTAACGAAGAAACCACAAAAAACTAAATCGAGAAAATTTCTGTCGGTTTTCCTGGCATACAGTACATCAATTACATCGCCAAATTTCCTTTATGGTACAAAGAATTTTTTTGTATATATTTTCATTTAATTTATTTCCCCAAATATCTTATGCCGAAGAAACCCCAAAATATTATTTTGTTCACTCAGAAAACGATTTACTTTAAACAAAAAAAACAGCTGATGCACCGGCATTGTGGACTATGATTTTAACCCCTTTCTGGAGAAAAGAGTGATAATGATGGTCTTTTTTTTTCAAAAATTTTCAGATAAGCATTCACATACTTTTTTCATCGGGCCTTTTCCCCACAAGGACTACAATACGAAAAAAAGCCAAAACAAAGCAAAAAAAAAAAAAACCCACCCAAACCCAAAAAAAAATCAAAAAAAAGAAACAAACGAAAATAAAAACAAAAGCCAAAAAACCAACCCCCAAACAAAAAAAATAAAAGCACTCCCCCCAAAAAAAAACCACTGCCACCACCACCAACTCAGTTCAACCTATGGTTTTAAAAGGGAAAGGGGTAGTAATATTTAAAAACACATAATCCTCAACTGATACATTGATAATTACTTAAACAATAAAAGATAGATAACATTTAACAAACACGTATCCCCAAGTGACTCGAACATTGTCAAACGGCGAACAATACGAATACGAAATCTTGAATTCTAAAAAACAAGGGGAGGAAAACATGTGGGTTACAACAAGGTAGCTGAAAATAGTCAACAGTAAACAAAAAGCGAATTCGACATCACAAAAGAAACCCTTTCCACACCTTAAAAATCTCCCCCCCTCTCTCTCCTTTTTCCCTTCCCTTTCTCTGCTTCTCCCCTCTCTCTCCCTCTCCCTCTCTCTCTCCTTTTTTTCCTCACGCACGCGCGCACACGCCACACACAACTAGGGTGCTCACCACGCTTTCGCACCGCACCCACCTCCCAAAAAAATTCACCTAGCTTTTGGCTTTTGGATATGCTTGTGTGGGTCGGGGTTTTGTGAGGGGGGGGGGGAGGGGGTGGTTTTGGGGGCGGAAGGGGGGGGGGGGGGGGGTGGGGGGGGGGGGGGTGGGTGGTGGAAGTGGGGGGACGTGGTTTGGGGTGAGGGGGCGGGGATGCATTAACGTGCGTGGCGAACGCGTGCTACAAGCGTAAATAAGGGGGATCAAATGTCTTTCTAGTCAAGGTGGTTTTTTTTTTTTAAAAACATTAGTAGTGTTGTTTTGCGTGTGTGCGAGCGCGCGCTAGAGTTGAAAGGGGTTTTTGACCATTTTTATTGAATTATCATATAATGTCTGAACAAAATTTTTAAAGACATTACTGTTTCGTTTTCTTTGATTTTATTTGTATCAATATACCTTTCAGTATTGTAATTGCCTTCAGGGAGGAATAAAGTGTTTTTTTGCTTGACTTGACTGAGCTATCATAACTTTTTTACAATAAAATTACAATGAACCCCATCAAAATAAAATAAAAGAAAATTTAAATTATGCCTCATCAACTCCTTCTCTCACTTTCTCTCTCTTTCTCTCCCTCCCACACCCCCACACCCCCCCCCCCACCCACACACACCAAACAACCCAGCACCAAAATGCCCCCCACACCAACACAAAACCCCACCCAAACACACACACACACACACACACACACCAAACACACACACCACACACAACAAGTCATCGTTTTTTTTAATTTTGAAATCTTCTTTACATTTTTGAAAGAAGGGGGGATAAAGCGTTTTTTTTTCCTTCGGAAAAGGGTTTTAAGTTTTGGGGACCTATAAGCCCTTTGGGGTACAATATAAATGTTTTATAAAATTTAGAACAGAGATTTAAAGTTGATGACCCAGGTTACTATGCCCATTATGAAGGGAACCCTAAGACGAAATACATTTTGTGATATCTGTCCAGCTTAGAGGATGAAGGCGTCACCATGTGAAATATAGTAACACCTAATTCATTTTAGCTCGTTTACCATGGCGTCAATCAGCCTGAGGGTTTGCACCGCCCACCGTGTAAAAGCCTTTAAATAAAAATAAATTATTTTCGTAAGTCGGTTTTTTGCTACTGATTTTTGGTTGCAAAAACAAAAAATTTTTCTGTTGTTGCGTTGTCTTTTTCCCCACCAAAATAAAGTTTTTGAAACCCCATTCAGTTGGGCCTATAGCCTTTTTGTGAATAAATCATTTAAGTTCGAGTTTCTCTACCTCCGTCTGTCGTCTGTCTGTCGTTTTTTGTCGTCTGCGTCGTCTTCTTCCTTCTCCTCAACTCCCTTTTATTCTCCTTCCCCCCCTCTATCTTTTTCTCCCTCTTTTCCCTTTTTTTCCCTTTTCCCCCCGAGTCCACTTTATTTTATTTTAAAACTCTGATTTTTGACAAAAAAACATCCCATCTCATTATTAAAAATACCCTTTAGAAATAGCTTTGAAACTAATTTCAAGATGACAACGTTCATATTAAGGACAACACATACATTTCAACAAAAAAATTTCTGCTTTAGAAATTTCTGCTGTTCAAAATAAGTTGTTTCAGTCCCCAATGCACCTGTTATAATTATACCCTAGTTACAATTCTCTGTTTTCCAAAAATTCCAACGATGTGTGCTAATACCCAATGGGGAATATATAACTGTGAGCTTGAAATTTTCAGGGTTCATTCTTGGAAAGGGAAAGGGAAAAAAAGTTAAAAAGGGGATGGGGGGGGAATTGGTCGGTGGCCTTCTACTAAATTTTTTCAGAGTTCCTCTCTCTCTTCTCTCCCCTGTTTTCCTTCTGACTGTCTGTCTTTTTCTCTTTTCCCCTCTCTCTCTCTTTATTCTTTTTATTATACTGTTATTATTCATTTTTTTTGAATTTATAGGCATTTTTCAGAGATTTATCATAATATATATAAACATGTTAAATTTTATCTACAATGTGTAATCTCATTTTTTTACATATTGAATTTTAAATTTTTGTGTCACTATTAGTGCTCTCCTTCTCTCTCTCCCCTTTTTTCCCTTTTTCCTCTTTTCCTCCCTCTCTCTCCCTTCTCTCTCTCGCAATCCTTTCCCCCTTTCCCCTCTC
>JASPKP010009680.1:0-10084 GCA_030674155.1 Stramonita haemastoma
ATTCAGATTCAGATTCAGATTCAGATTCAAATATTTATTGCCATTTAAGTCATGCAGACCTATTTGACACAACAAAAACAAACATCATTTTTTAATTATCTTTCTGCCCAAATGATGTCCACTAATAGATATAACAGACACGGGTGTGTCACCATGACACCTGTGGTGGTGTCACTGAGTGTTGGTGGGAGGGTGGAGGACTCGGGCTGTGTGTGTGTCATTGTTTGTTTGTGGAGGGTGTGAGTGACGTCAGGCGTGTGTGTGTGTGGTGTGTGTGGTGTCACTGGGTTTGGTGTGGGGGGTGGGGGGATGTCAGGCTGTGGTCATTGTTTGTTGGTGTGGGGGTGTGAGTGACGTCAGGCTGGCGAAACTGAGTTTTGGTGTGGAGGTTTAGTGACGTCAGGCGGGCTGTGTAACTGAGTTTTGGGGGGGGAGGGTTGAGAGCAGTCTGTATTTAACTGATTTTAGGGCATATAGGGTGCGGCAGTGTTTAACTGCGTTCATTGTACTTTTATCCTTTTGGGCACTTTTAAAAGTAGGAGACATCTTTAAAAATGTTGTATTATTTTTTTCATTTCAAAATTTTAAAAAAAGGTTTGGACATGATAGGAGTGAATAAAATTTTTTTACTTTCATGCAAGAGTGTTGGGGTTGGTGGTTCACATCCAGCAAGGCCTGCGGAGTTAGGTAAGGATTGAAAAAAGAAAATCTCATACAATATTTAAAAAAAATTTTATTTTTTTGTTTGAAAATTACACATGGATAATTGCTCAAGTCGTCTCAGATCAATGTTGCTTACTACACTTTTACACATGTTAATCTTTTTTTTGTTTTAAGGAAAAAATACAACTTTTGCCCACCTTGAAACCAAAGTATCCCTTTCTTTGTATAGACCTGCCTTGCCACAAGATCTCCTTGGGGTAGGGCAAACAGGTAAGTATCAGTTGCTGTCTTAGATGACTACACGCGCCAACAGAAAATCCATTCCAACAGATGATGAAGGACAGCTTCAACTGTGTGAAAGTGATTTGCATTTTGGATGTAACTTAGGCATTTTGTGTGGCATGTGTGTGGGGGCGGGTATGCCATGATCACGAAGAACCGGCGGGTTTTATAGGAGCGCAGCGGGACAGCTCCAGTGGCCCCATCCAGGGCTGTATGAGCTGCCCGACCCACACAGCTGTCGGGGTGATGAGGCTCTGCCTCAAGTACAGGCATGTCAAAAAAAGGATGAGGGATAAAACCCCTTTGCTGTGCTGTTTTGTTTTTATTCTTTGTGTGGATTGTGGATGTGTGTGTTAATATTGTTAAGTGTGTGTTAATATGTTTTGGTTAATATGTGATAAGTTATGGTGCATTGTGTGTACAGAGGTCTGCAGAAGCTGGGTGAAGGTGCGGGTGTTCTGAGGGAGGCGCCCCCCCGCCATGTGTGGAGTTTTGACGATTCTTCCAGGAGACGCAGAGCGTGCTGGCCCGGGGGCCATCACCGTGCTGGCCCCTTCCCCCACCCCCCCCCCCTTCCACCCCCTCTACCTCCCCCCCCTCCACGGTCAGTCTCTCCCTTGTTCCCAAATCAGAATATAGCGCCTGTAGGTAGGTACTTGAAAACATCATACAGGCAAACTTCTCATTCAGTGTGAATTTCCAATCTCACAAAGATTCCCCCGGTGGGGTGAGTGAGCAGGGGGCACATTCTGGGGGACAGACCCCCGTTTTAAGCTGGGGAATGCACACAACAACAACAACAACAAAAAAACAACAACAACAACAACAACAAAAAACAACAAAACAACAACAACAAAAACAACAACAACAGAAAGCAGCAAGCACAGCAGCAGCAAGAATCTGCAGTTCCATGCCACATCCATACAGGCAAGGGGGGTGGTCTCTGAAAGAAGAAAGCAGTCTGCTGAGAAGAAAGGACCAGTGTTGGATGTAATACCATTTGTTATAAAATTTGCTATGTAATATGACATTTTTGCTGGGGAGTCAGAAAAAGTTACATATTTTGACAGGTTTTCTGTCAAACTGATAGGCACAACATGTCTGAAGACAGTGTCACCAAGCAGAGGGGGGAAAAAGTGACAGGGGCCAGAAGTATCACTGCCCCAATTTCTGCTCAGGTTTCGAGTCTTTGCCTTTCAGACTTCGACCTGATTCAACAGACTGAGTCAGATAACACGTTGTTGCCCTTTCCATGCAAACAGGTTCCACCAACGCATCACTCTTGTGACAGTGTTTTTTTCACTTTTTTTTTTGGAAATTGTGGAAGAGCTTGGGAGATTTAGCTAAGGGGTGATTTTTGTTCCCGTGAGAGAAAAAACCTCAGGGGGTAAGGACACAGTGTTAGCTCCAATTTATTCATGTATTCCTTCTTTCCTTCTTTCTCAGGATTCAGTTCATGTAGTCCCTTTCCTTCTTTTCCTCTCTCTCAGCATTAAGTTCATGCATTCTTTCTTTCCTTCTTTCCCTTTCTGAGAAATTCATTCATGTAATTTTCCCTTTCTCCCTTTCTCAGGAATTCATTTTATGTTTACTTCTTTCCCGCTTTTCTTTTTCCTCTTCCTCAGCAGTTTTGTTTATGCATTCTTTTTTTTCTCCTCTCTCAACAGTTCATTGATCATTCCCCCCATTCCCTTGCCCTCCTGTGTGCAGTGGCAGGACCCGAAAGCAGAGCTGGGTCAGGTTGGCGGGGATTCAGGGGAAATTTAGGGGAATTTAGGGATTCAGGGAATTCAGGGAATTCAGGGATCAGGGGGTGCGCTTCACGACACCTGTACGGGAGTCACGCCTGAGCGCTGGCTGCAGGGCAGCGACCACTGTTGGACATTCCTGTGACTGATCATTCACACCTGTCATTCCCTGCCCCCCTGCTCTGCCCTCTGGGACACACCTGCCTCACCTGAGCCCCCCCCTGGCCAAGACGGGTCTGGGAGGAAGTGGGGTTGTGTAGGATGGGGGGGTGTGTGGGTGGTGTTGTGGGGGTTTTTTGGGGTGTGTGTGTGTGTGGGGGTGTGTGTGTTGTGGGGAGTTTTAGGGGTTTGGGTGTTTTTGTGTGGTGTGGTTTTTGTAGAGTGTTCCCCGGTATGTGAGGGAACACTATGCTTAAAAATTTTGAGTGTAGGGTTTCTGTTGTGATGTTCTTAAATAAGAATATTTTTTCTTTTCCCGATTTAGTATAAAACCATTTTTTGTTGTTTATTCTTTTTTTTATTTCATAATAATGGAATAATCACTCATTGCTTTTTTTACACCCCTCTGTGTATGTTTTTTTTGTAAATTTTGTCATTTTCCCACTGGCACACAATGGCTTACTCTTAAAAAAGCAGAACAAGTTTTGATGTGTGAAAAGTGTTCTACCCCTAACCAAGTTTAAATAAAGATTTAAATGGCAGAAGGGGATCTCTGCATTTGCATATTTGATATGAAATGTATATATAATAACACACACACACTTGAATTTTTTTTGCAAAAGCCTCACAACACATACAGAACGTTTCATGTTTTCTATCCTCCAATGGGTAGGTCTTAAAATGGGTGAAATTTTTTATTTTTTGCGGATTTTTTTAAAATGCTAATAACCCCCCCCAAAAAAAACCATGCTTACTTTCAAAGGAAAAAGATTCTGTGTTTGTGCTTCTTCAGGTATATGTGTGATGAACTGAAAACACCCCATACATGCAAACTTCTCATTCAGTGTGAAATTTCAGTCCACAGTGTTTCCCAGGTGGGATGAGTGAGTCGATGCACATTCTGGGTGACAGACCCCCAAGTGTTAAGCTGGGGAACACAGCAAAACAACAGCAGGTAATAGGGATCATGTCACGTGTTGGCGAGATGCTGGTGTTTTCTGAGGACTCGGTGAGGTCGACGCTGCACCGGGGCAGGAGTTTTGGCGCCATTGTGGCGCTGACCATCGCCGCACCCCCGCCCCGCCCTCTTCCCAACAACACCTCCTCAGCGAGACAAAACTGCGGTCAGTGAGGGGAAGGGGGTGGGGTTGGGGGGGGGTGAAAAGGGAGAAGAGGAGAGGAGAGAAGAGAGAGGAGAGAGAGAGAGGAGAGAGAAGAAGGTATGTGTGTGTGCGTGTTGTGTGTGTGGGGGGGGGTCTTACCCTTACAAATGTCAGAAAAACACTGACGGGACAAAGTAGGGATGATTGTACTACATTGTGCGACTGGTTCTATTTTGATGTTTTGAATTTCTAATAATTATAGCTGTGGGGGTCGAACCCTAACCTCACGGACCCAGGCAGCGCTCTGTACACGCTGAATGAAGCTGTCTTTTAGGGAAAAAGGGTTTAATGACCTGTCTTGGGATGGAGCTTTTCACAGTTTGCAAGGTGTCCAAAAATAGCAACACCCCCGCAATCAATCTATTTTGCACCTTACACAAGGGAGGCAATAGTGGCTGCCCCATCACACATAACAAAATGAGTCCCCCGTAAAAATTTTTTTGCAGTCATGAAGTTGTCAGTTGCGTACTGGGTTTATGTCCTTAAAAATTGGCACTCACAAATGCAACATCACTCGGATGGGGGAGCCCATTGGGGCAAAAATCGGCAAAGCAAGTTGATGACCCGGGTTGATTCCCTTTTTAGGGGATTTGACCCTGGGATGGGGGGTGAATAATTAGCATAAAGTGGGGGGAACGACAGCTGTGTGGGTTTTTGTGGAGTGGTGTGCAACAATTTAGGTCAGTGGACTGACTGGACAGGGGGGGGGGGGGGGGAGGAGGGACTGTTTTGATGAGTTCCTTCCCTTGCTCATTCCACTTCGGCACAGGCTCAGGGAGGGGAGAGGACGCTGAAAAAGCATGAGGAAAAGTTTGACGTCATAAGGGGAAAAAACCCCCGACATGGCCACCTGGTCACAGCAGGAGAAAAACAACTTTTAACAGGTGTGTGTAGGTGTGTGTGCAGGTGTGTTTTGGGGTGTGGGGTGAGTGTGAGTGTGTTGTGTGTGTGTGTGTGTGTGTGTGTTGTGTGTGTTTTGTTGTGTGTGGCTGTGGTGTGTAGGGGTAAGTGGGGGTGTGTCGTGGTGTGTGTGTGTGGCATGGGGGCGTGTGTGTAAAGAACCCCCAAATTAGCAATACCTCAGCCAGATATAACCACAGACATAAATTCTCAAACACTCCTGTGCACACCAGTATGATAAGACAAAATCAATTAAATAAATTCCTTCTATTTTTAAACACAGTCTAAAATAGTAAACAAGGCGACCACAATTTTTATACATAAAACAAATTTTGTGCATGCTGTATGATAAGACAGTTTTACCTGTCCCCCGACTGAGGTATCTGTGTGGGGGGGCAGGTGCGGGAGAAGAGCAGGCTGTGGAGGAGAGACTGCGGGGCCCCCTCCGCACTGTGCAGCAGCCCTGTGAGGACCAGCATGGAACTTTGACGGGAAAAGCTGGTGAGCACTGAGGCGTCACTGTCCTCTTTACCTCTGGGAGGGCAGCACTGCAGGCTGCTCACGTCCTCTTTTCTCTCTGGTGAGGCAGCACTGCAGGCTGCTCACTGTCCTCTTTCTCCTGGGAGGGCAAACACTGCAGGCTGCTCACTGTCCTCTTTACTCTCTGGTGAGGGCACACTGCAGGCTGCTCATGTCCTCTTTACTCTCTGGTGAGGGCGGGACTGCAGGCTGCTCACTGCCTCTGAAGGGGGGGAAAAATCAGTGGTCAGAGCACTCGCTTTTCCTTGTCAAGTTAAGCAGCGTAGAGTGTGGTTACCAGTAGGGTGGGTGACCGTTTGCATGCCTGGCTTCAGTACAGTCCCCCAGTTCACCCAGCTGTAAATGGGTTTCCTGCCCTTTTTAAAGGGTCAGGAAGGTAAAGCAGCGAGGGAAGGAGATGGGCGCCGCCCTAAACATGCTGGCCCCTAGAGAAGCTGAGGTCTCTGATGCCTCGCTCCCCTACGACCCGCCTAGTTATGGGACAAACCCTTTACTTTTTTTTTTTACCTCCCCGTGGAAAATGCTGCGTACTGTTGTATAGACTGGCATACACACATTTGCGTGAAACTCACCTGCGTGCATGCGCTTTTTTCAAATTTACAAACAAACACACGTGCTCATTTGCATGCATCCCCTTCTCCCTCCATACACAGAGATTATGTGTTCTATTTAATGGCATAACTCAGTGTGTGTGTGTCTGTGTGTGTGCATGTATTTTTGTGTGTGTTTGTCTGTGTTTTTGTGTGGTGTGTGTGGGGCATGTATATGTGTGTGTGCATACACACACACACACAGTGTATAGGGGTTTTGTAACATGAAATTATTTTAGTGTATTATTATATATGTTGTCTGTCTGTCTGTTTTACTGTACCTTGCTGAGTGTTGCTGTGTCAGTGAGGCAGACAAGACCCTACGCGCCAAGCAGGAGGTGTTGAGTTCCCTGAGAGACATCTCTGACTTTAAGAGGTCCTCAGACAAGACCAAGTTCATGACCCAGCATGCCCCAGAAGTGTCTGTGGGCTCACAGGTCAGAAACCAAACAGTGACTGCGGGCAGTGAACATGGCTTTCCTTACACTGTGGTGGTGAATGTCTTCAGTCTGAAAGCCCCAAGCACGGGGGGGGGGGGGGGGGGGGGGGGGGGGAAGCAAATGCAGATGTTGCAAACCTTACCATGGAAGTGTCTTGCAGATAATGAGAGTCTGTGATTTACTGAAAAGGGGAGGGGGAGGGGGTGGGGGAGGGTGTAAGGGGAATGGAGGCATATATTATGTCAGTATAAATATTATTTTTTTAAGCCAGTAATATCAGACTTGTGGATTCATTTACATACTTTTGCATCTGAATGCTTTTACAGAAAATGTTTGCTCCAACAACATATGAATTGAAATTTATTCTACTTTAAATCTGATCAATTACCAAAAAGAAGGTCCCCCCCCCAAAAAAAAAAAGAAGTCAATAATTAATCAGACTCATTTTCCATTTCTTTTCATACTGAGAAATTAGGGTTTGACATTTGATTTCAAGGTGGAATTAACTTGTTCAGTTGAAAAAGCCTACACATGGGACTAGGGTAAAAAAAGCACAAGAAGTGCTTATTCCATTACCTTCGAGATAAAAGTTAAAAAAAAAAAAAAAAAAAAAAAGATAAAGAAGAAAAGGTTGGAGCTGTATATGATTCTATCCCTCACAGTTTCAGAAGACTGATCTTGGTTTCTGTTGTCTGTTTTTTCAGCAGATGTTTGAATCTTGTCTGTCTATTGTTTGTTCTAAGCTATCAGCTATGAGAGAAATGTGCATCCCACAGGTAACAGACCAGGTATTGTCCATTGTTTTGTTCTATACATCAAGCTGTGAGAGAAAAGTGATTTCACGCTGCAAGTTTTAAAGGTAACAATAATATTTTAAGTTAAAAAAAAAAATTGAGGATAGTGGAATAATCTCTCGTGTGCTTTTTTACATCCAGTCCCCCATGTGTATGCAGTTTTGCCATGTTGTCATCAAACAGAGGTGGTGTGTGTTGCTGTGTGCAGGAAGCAGATGGCATCAGCGTACCAGCGAGCAGGGCCCTGTGGTGTGAGCATGTTTCCAGAAAGTCGCTCTGCTTCGAGGACCCTTTTTTTTGGTACAGGAGGCTGGGGTGTGGTGGGGGGGGGTTGAAGTGGGTGGGGGTGTGGTTTGGGGGTGGGTGTTTTTTTTGTTTTTGGGTGGGGGTGTTGTGTGATGTTTGGGTGAAGGGTAACACAATGTTTGTTCCACCACCAACTAGAACCCAAATCCGCGACCAAACCCCCGGCCACGAATAATGATTACATAAAAAAAAACAGTTTTTTTTTTAGGATTTTTTAAATCTTTGGCCCGGGGGCTAAAGGGTGTCAGCATTATGTCAGCAAAGTGCCAAGTTTTACTTTCCGCCCTTGCCTCAGATTTGAAAAGCTGTTCTTGTGGAGACGTCTTCATTGCAGACAGGCCATTCAAGGCAATAGGAGAGCTTGTAACAAACCATGCGTCGATTAAAGGGGGGTCTGGTGGTTGGTGGTTTTTAGAGGTAAGTCCTGCCTAGAAGCATAAAAGTCTGTTTGGAGGGGCAGGGGTTTCAAATCCCGTTTGGCCCAACACTTTTCCCCCCCATCCTTTTAACCTTTAGGGGTGGCGGTCAGTCTTCAATGAGGGGAAAAACCCCGGGTTTTGTGTTTACACATAATTATTTACACATGTAAAAGAACCCCAGAAAAAAGGGGGTTTTTTCCCTTTGGGCAAAATCTGTAGGGAAAAGCCACTCTGACGGGAAACAAACTCATTGCAGACAGGAAGAGTAGCCCGAATTTCATGCAAAAAAAAAAAGCGTGACATAAATGGGGATAAAAATAAAAAAAAAAATAAAAAATTATATCAGACACCTTAACAAATGGTTTTAAATGGGTATTTCTTCAGGGCCTCAGTGCTGTGTTTCTGCTTCAGGTTCTATACTACCTCAGTGCTGTGTTTCTGCTTCAGGTTTTATACTGCCTCATGCTGTGTGTGTTTCCCGCTTCAGTTCTATACTGCCTCAGTGTGTGTGTGTTTCTCTTTAGGTTTATACTGACCCCAGGCTGTGTGTGTTTCTGCTTTAGGTTCATACTGACCTCATGCTGTGTGTGTTTCGCTTCAGGTTCTATACTGCCTAGTGCTGGTGTGTTTCTGCTTCGGTTCTATACTGACCTCAGTGCTGTGTGTGTTTCTGCTTCAGGTTCTATAAATGACCTCAGTGCTGTGTTGTTTCTGCTTCAGGTTCTATTCGACCTCAGTGCTGTGTGTGTTTTTTGCTTCAGGTTCTATACGACTCAGGCTGTGTGTGTTTTTTGCTTCAGGTTTACTGACCTCAGCTGTTTTTTCTGTTCAGGGTTTTATACGACGTCATGCTGTGTGTTTTTCTGCTTCAGGGTTTTATACTACGTCAGTGCTGTGGTGTTTCTGGGTTTAGGGGTTTTATGTGGAGGCCCGTGAAGGCCTAACAGCTTGAAGAAGACATGACCCGGTTGTCTCCCTTCTGACCCGCTCTTTAAGGTAAGAAACACTGTATGCTCTTTTCTTTGCCCAATGGAAACTATGGGGGAAAAAAGAAAGAAAGAACGTGTTCACAGTTTTTCGAAAATTAAATCTACATGTTGTTTTTGAGTGTTAGAATTCTGTGTTTATTCAAACAGTGTATGTTGAAAGGTTAGTCATAAAACTGTGTGGTGGTGTGTGTGGTGTGTGTGTGTGTTTTTTGGTGTGTGTGTGTGTGTGTGTGTTCGCATAAAACATGGGCATTCACACATACGCATGCGGGGCCCCTGTTTTAAAAAGATTTTAATTCAAATTCTTGTATGAATTCTGTTATGTCACATCTTATACAAGTACAGATATAATGGGGGTCAAACACATTGTTATCCCAAACGAGAAATTAATGATTTATTGGCTTTCCTCTTGATTTTTACCAAAAATCAAAAAAAAATATATTGTTACAAGAAGATGAGCTAATGATTTAGGGGGGTCCTCCTTATTTTTACCAGAAAAACAAGGCATTCATTGTTACAAAAAATGAGCTAATGATTTATGGCTGTCCTCTTGATTTTTACCAGAAAAAACAAGGACAATCATTGTTACAAAAAGAGGGGAGTTGAAAAAACCACAAACTGGCATTTGGGGGGGTGTTGTCATTTTCAGAGCTGCGTGAACAGATCCAGGGGGAAAAGGGGGGACTCGAAATGGCAAAAGGAGAAAATATATAGAGAAAAAAACCCGATAGTTTTACAGACTGTTGACATTTTCCCCTTTCAAACTGGAAATTTTTGTTTAAAAAGCAAGCTGAATAATGAGGAAGTGCCTTATAAAAGGAGTTGTAAGCATTTGGGCAAGGAACTAGGACTAAGAGGGGGATTTTCAGACATCGGCTCTGCATGCATCCCCATTTTTATTTGGATGCAATTTTTTTGAAATAATTTAAAAAAGAAAATCAGTACATGTTCTTTTCAGCTTAAAATAATCTTTAAAAGTTTGCGGTATAAAATAATATATATATATGTGGCTGAGATTTGTGTTGAAAAACAGCACTGGAAAAAATAAATAGCAAAGACTTGGCACTGAGGTCGTGTGGTGTGGGAAAGGA
>JASPKP010000967.1:0-12500 GCA_030674155.1 Stramonita haemastoma
CAATAATTTACGTGTTTCCTCTCGTTTTATTCTGCTGGTATGATTATAAGGCTGTGTAAAACCCTTATATGGTACTTGATATAACTGGGCTAGGGTTATTTGAGGGCTTGTTTCTAAATTTTCTGATTGGATAATGGCTTTAAAATTATTTTTTTGAATGTTTGCAAAACTCCAGAGGGATTTGGCACTGTTTTTTTAAACTTGTGAATTCAAAGGAAACAATGTTTGTCCTCATGCATTTGATTCATAGTTCCTTCCTAAACCTTGTTATACGCGATCCCTAATATCAGGTCTTCTCTAGATCTGTTTTTTCCCCTGAATGCATCCAGATGATCTGTTTAAACCGAAATTTGGTATAGTCCTGTCACAACTGATGTTAATTCCGGAAATATCCTTTTTATTTGTTGCAATACCCACTAATACAAGTGTGATTATCCCCCTGAACCCCCCCCCCCCCCCCCAACTAGGCCCAGACTAAACAAAGGCACAGATAATGTCAGGAAAGTGTGCAGAAAGAGAAAAAAAATAGAATTGAAGGAAAAAACCTAACATTACCACAAACACACTAGAGCAACAATAAACCCAGACAAATGTAAATCACTTGTTTACACTGTAGAAACGCATGCAGCAGCAGCATAACACTAGAGCAACAATAAACCCAGCCGACTGTTCACTGCCGCTGAACATGAATAGACCCAGGCAGCAATTCACACTGGGGCAGTTAGTGCTCCGGACGTAGGGAAGATGAGAATGCTAACTTGGGTTCATGGATGATAGGAAGGAGTTGGGAGGGGAAAGACACTTTTTTCCTTTTTCTTTTTTTTGCTTTTCTGAGTGTGGTGGTTGTTGCTTTTTTGCCAATGAAGAGACGTGTGAAGCACCCACGAAACAGATTAAAAAGATGGTGCTCCATGATCTGCATGCAATTGAAGCCTAATAATATATATATATATATATATATATATATATATATATATATTTATTTATTTATGTATTTTATTTTATACCACTTTGTCACAGCAGATTTCTCTGCCTTAAATTCGAGCTGCTCTCCCGTGGGAGAGCGTGTGGCCACAAGTGCAGCGCCACCCATAATTTATTTTTTTCCTGTCTGCAACTGTATTTGTTTCCCTATCACAGTGGGTTTTTCTACAGAATTTTGACAGGGACAAAACCCTCTTGTTGCCGTGGGTTCTTTTGCGTGCGCTAAATAATGATGTGTAACACACGGGACCTCAGTTTATCGTCTCATCCGAAAGACTAGCACCGAGACCACTCAAGGTCTAATGGATGGGGGAAAAGTTTTTAGACCCAAATAGATTCAAACCACCCCACACTCCGACCCGGAGCTTTCACTTTCTAGTCAGGGGCGTTACCTCTAGACCACCGGTGTGTGTGTGTGTGTGTGTGTGTGTGTGTGTGTGTGTGTGTGTGTGTGTGTGTGTGTGTGTGTGTGTGTGATAAACGTTTTGCTATGTCCTGCATATTGGTTAACCGGAGTATTAATGTGTGTGCGTAATGATGGTTTTTGTTCGTTGTTTTAAGGAGAAAGTGCAGTTGAGTATACAAAAACACTGCATTTGAAGTAAAGTATGTTTTTGTGACCTCTTTTTTTCTGGTTCTATACATTTTGAATGTGCGCGCGCGTGTGTGTGTGTGTTTTCATTTATTTAATTCATTTCGAGGATAATGGAATAAACATTCATGTGCTTTTTTTTTTACAACCAGTCCCCGTGTGTATGCAGTTTTGTAAATTTTGTCATCCGATCCCACTGGCACACAATGGCCTACTCTTAACAAAAAGTGGAACAGGTTTTAACGTGTGAGCAAGATGATGTGCGTGTATTCGCACACGGAGCCTAGGTTTATAGTCTCATCGAAGGACTTTAGGGAGAGTGGAGTCAGCACTGATGTGAACTCCAGAGGAAAAAAAACCCTCGAACAGGAATCGAACCCGGGTCGTCAAATTACGAGCGCAGTGTTCTGACCACTAGGCTATCCCATCCCCCTATGTGTGTGTGTGTGTGTTTCCGTGTGTGCGTGTGTGTGTGCGTGTTTGTGTGTGTGTGTATACGTGTGTGTGTACGTTCTTGAGTGTGCGCGCGCGTATGTGTGTGCGTGCGCGTGCGTGCGCGTGTATTTGTGTGAAAATTCCGCGGTTATAGTCTTTGTACATTTCAAGCGTAACAACTCTGATGGTTTTGGGAGAACTATTCAGATATTTTTTCTGTTGATGTTAGCTTTCTGTAGCAACCTTTTTTGTTTTGAGAAATCGTTTTTTCCACCATTTAGTCTGTGAGTTTTTCAAACTGGCCTCCTTTGTTGGCTAGTTTGTTTGTCTGAACTTCTTTACTAAGGCTGATGTGGGTTGAGCTTGATGAATTGTCTAAGCTACTCAGTTCGTTTTGTTGGTATGTTTGTTTGTTTGTTAGTCATTCAGTCAGCTAGTTACCTCGTTAGTTAGTTATTAGTGAGTCAGTCTTAGCAGGATGCCATTTAATCAATCAGCTTGGTAGTGGTAAGTTAACCATAGTGAGTGATATTTTGGTTTATTTTTTTTATTTTTATTTCGAAGATAATGGAATAAGCAATCATGTGTGTTTTTTTTTACATCCAGTATCCCTATACATGCAGTTTTGTAAAGTTTGTCATATTTTCTCACTGGCACACAATGGCCTACACTTCCGAAAAGCGAACGGGTTTTAGCGTGTATGGAAGATGTTTTGTATTCGTGCGCACACAGGACATCGGTTTAGTATAGTCTCAACTGAAGAACTTTAGGGAAAATGGTATGTTATCAGAAAGACGACCACACGCTAACACACACAAAACCACACAATACAAACACGAGCGTGTGCGCGCATATACACACTCAAGAAAAATGCATACACACTTTACTAGCATTTTTGATACGGGTGGCGCTGTTCTTGTGGCGACACCAAAGCCAAGAAAAGGACAATCTGGCTTGAATATAGCAAGTCTTGTCTGGACGAAAGCTTGTACAGTGTATGCAAAAACGAAATATCACACATGATATTAGAGCCCCGAAGAGCTAAGAAAGCTAGTTTGTGTCAAGGAAAGCTGGTAAGTGTAGGCGACAGAAAACAAGCATTGGGCAAAGAAATATTGACAATATACAGCAATATGATGCACCAGGGCAAACTGGAGCGTCGCTACAAAAGTCATGCGCGCACGCAAACAAACACACTGATAAAAACAAGCGCGCGCGCGTGCACTCATGCATACCCATCCCCCGCCCGAGAAAGGTGCCCTTTTGAGCACAGATGCCAGCCAAAGAGCCGTTTTCAGCCCCGTCCAGCCCCGACTTTTGCACGGTAAAAGACCCCACGGCACCAAGACAACATCGTACTGTATGCATACACTCTCTCCCACCATCTTGGATAGGTGTGGCGTCGGATTTGTGGCAACAGGAGAGCCCCAAAGAGCTAAGAAAGCTAGTTTGTGTGAAGGAAAGCTGGTAAGTGTACGCGCCAAAAAACAAGCATTGGGCAAAGAAATAATGACAATATACAGCAATATGATGCACCAGGGCAAACTGGAAGGTCGCCGCCACATGCGCGCACACAAACAAACACACTGATAAACACCAGCGCGCGCGCGTGCGCATGTATACCCCACCCCCTACCCGAAAAAGGTGCCGTTTTGAGCACAGATGCAAGCCAAAAGAGCCGTTTTCAGCCCCGACTTTTTCACGGTAAAAGACCCCATGGCACCAAGACAATATCGTACTGTATGCATACACTCTCTCCCACCACCTTGGATAGGTGTGGCGTCGGATTTGTGGCGACAGGAGAGCCCCGAAGAGCTAAGAAAGCTACTTTGTGTCAAGGAAAACTGGTAAGTGTACGCGACAAAAAACAAGCATTGGGCAAAGGAATATTGACAATATAACAGCAATATGATGCACCAGGGCAAACTGGAGGGTCGCTGCGACATGCGCGCACACAAACAAACACTCTGATAAACACCAGCGCGCGCGCGCGTGCAGGCATGCATACCCACCCCCCGCCCGAAAAAGGTGCCGTTTTGAGCACAGATGCCAGCCAAAGAGCCGTTTTCAGCCCTGTCCAGCCCCGACTTTAGAACGGTAAAAGACCCCACGGCACCAAGACAATATCGTACTGTATGCATACACTCTCTCCCACAATCTTGGATAGGTGTGGCGGCGGATATGTGGCGACAGGAGCGCCCTGAAGAGCTAAGAAAGCTACTTTGTGTGAAGGAAAGCTGGTAAGTGTACGCGACAAAAAACAAGCATTGGGCAAAGGAATATTCACAATATACCGCAATATGATGCACCAGGGCAAACTGGAGGGTCGCCGCCACATGCGCACACACAAACAAACACACTGATAAACACCAGCGCGCGCGCGCGTGCAGGCATGCATACCCACCCCCCGCCCGAGAAAGGTGCCGTTTTGAGCACAGATGCCAGCCAAAGAGCCATTTTCAGCCTTGTCAGCGCCGACTTTTTCACGGTAAAAGACCCCATTGCACCAAGACAATATCGTACTGTATGCATACACTCTCTCCCACCATCTTGGATAGGTGTGGCGTCGGATTTGTGGCGACAGGAGAGTCTCGAAGAGCTAAGAAAGCTACTTTGTGTCAAGGAAAGCTGGTAAGTGTTCTCGACTCAAAACAAGCATTGGGCAAAGGAATATTGACAATATACAGCAATATGATGCACCAGGGCAAACTGGAGGGTCGCTGCGACATGCGCGCACACAAACAAACACACTGATAAAAACCAGCGCGCGCGCGCGTGCGCGCATGAATACCCACCCCCCGCCCGAGAAAGGTGCCCTTTTGAGCACAGATGCCAGCCAAAGAGCCGTTTTCAGCCCCGTCCAGCCCCGACTTTTGCACGGTAAAAGACCCCACGGCACCAAGACAACATCGTACTGTATGCATACACTCTCTCCCACCATCTTGGATAGGTGTGGCGTCGGATTTGTGGCAACAGGAGAGCCCCAAAGAGCTAAGAAAGCTAGTTTGTGTGAAGGAAAGCTGGTAAGTGTACGCGCCAAAAAACAAGCATTGGGCAAAGAAATAATGACAATATACAGCAATATGATGCACCAGGGCAAACTGGAAGGTCGCCGCCACATGCGCGCACACAAACAAACACACTGATAAACACCAGCGCGCGCGCGTGCGCATGTATACCCACCCCCTACCCGAAAAAGGTGCCGTTTTGAGCACAGATGCAAGCCAAAGAGCCGTTTTTCAGCCCCGACTTTTTCACGGTAAAAGACCCCATGGCACCAAGACAATATCGTACTGTATGCATACACTCTCTCCCACCACCTTGGATAGGTGTGGCGTCGATTTGTGGCGACAGGAGAGCCCCGAAGAGCTAAGAAAGCTACTTTGTGTCAAGGAAAACTGGTAAGTGTACGCGACAAAAAACAAGCTTTGGGCAAAGGAATATTGACAATATACAGCAATATGATGCACCAGGGCAAACTGGAGGGTCGCTGCGACATGCGCGCACACAAACAAACACTCTGATAAACACCAGCGCGCGCGCGCGTGCAGGCATGCATACCCACCCCCCGCCCGAAAAAGGTGCCGTTTTGAGCACAGATGCCAGCCAAAGAGCCGTTTTCAGCCCTGTCCAGCCCCGACTTTAGAACGGTAAAAGACCCCACGGCACCAAGACAATATCGTACTGTATGCATACACTCTCTCCCACAATCTTGGATAGGTGTGGCGGCGGATATGTGGCGACAGGAGCGCCCTGAAGAGCTAAGAAAGCTACTTTGTGTGAAGGAAAGCTGGTAAGTGTACGCGACAAAAAACAAGCATTGGGCAAAGGAATATTCACAATATACCGCAATATGATGCACCAGGCAAACTGGAGGGTCGCCGCCACATGCGCACACACAAACAAACACACTGATAAACACCAGCGCGCGCGCGCGTGCAGGCATGGATACCCACCCCCCGCCCGAGAAAGGTGCCGTTTTGAGCACAGATGCCAGCCAAAGAGCCATTTTCAGCCTTGTTTCAGCGCCGACTTTTTCACGGTAAAAGACCCCATTGCACCAAGACAATATCGTACTGTATGCATACACTCTCTCCCACCATCTTGGATAGGTGTGGCGTCGGATTTGTGGCGACAGGAGAGTCTCGAAGAGCTAAGAAAGCTACTTTGTGTCAAGGAAAGCTGGTAAGTGTTCTCGACTCAAAACAAGCATTGGGCAAAGGAATATTGACAATATACAGCAATATGATGCACCAGGCAAACTGGAGGGTCGCTGCGACATGCGCGCACACAAACAAACACACTGATAAAAACCAGCGCGCGCGCGCGTGCGCGCATGTATAACCCACCCCCCGCCCGAGAAAGGTGCCCTTTTGAGCACAGATGCCAGCCAAAGAGCCGTTTTCAGCCCCGTCCAGCCCCGACTTTTGCACGGTAAAAGACCCCACGGCACCAAGACAATATCGTACTGTATGCATACACTCTCTCCCACCATCGTGGATAGGTGTGGTGTCGGATATGTGGCGACAGGAGAGCCCCGAAGAGCTAAGAAAGCTACTTTGTGTCAAAGAAAGCTGGTAAGTGTACGCGACTAAAAAACAAGCATTGGGCAAAGGAATATTGACAGTATACAGCAATATGATGCACCAGGGCAAACTGGAGGGTCGCCGCCGCATGCGCGCACACAAACAAACACACTGATAAACACCAGCGCGCGCGCGCGTGCGCGCATGTATACCCACCCCCCGCCTTAGAAAGGTGCCGTTTTGAGCACAGATGCCAGCCAAAGACCCATTTTCAGCCCCGTCCAGCCCCGACTTTAGAACGGTAAAAGACCCCACGGCACCAAGACAATAATTTATGAACATTTTAGGATAGAAAAGGAGAAGCTACTTCTCTTTAATGCAGATCAAATCCTAGTTATAGCACATCCCTAGATAATCAAATGTTTAAACAAAATAACAAGCATAGACACAACCACTTGCTAATATTTTCAAGACCCAGAAACAAACTATACAAATCGAGCTTCTTGTATTCAGGGTAGGCTTCCAAAACTTTGAAACTGACCAAAAACAAAGATCAATTTCAAATGCATCTCAAAGTATGATTATTTCATAAATTATTGTTTCGGTTGTCTAGAGGTAGTGCGCCTGGCCTAGAAAGCGAAAAGTCCGGGTGAAAGTGTGCGGTCGTTTGAATCCCGTTTGGGCCCAAAACTTTTCCTCTATCCATTAGATCATGAGTGGTGGTCTTTCAGATGAGACAATAAACCGAGGCCCCGTGTGTTACACATCATTATTTAGCGCACGTGAAAGAACCCACGGCAACAAGGGCTTGTCCTTGGCAGAATTAGAAAAAAGCCACTCTGATAGGGTAAACAAATACACCTGCAGACAGGAAAAAGAAAATAAATAATGGGTAGGCACTGTACTTGTGGCGACGCGCTCTTCCGGGGAGAGCACCCGAATTTCACGCAAAGAAATCTGCTGTGACATAAAGTGGTTTAGAAGACGATTGGTAAACTTGTACAGTGATCTTTCTTTTAGGCCTCCTCCTTTTCTGTTTCACTTGAACGTGTTTGTAGTTGGGCTTTTTTGTTACCCTTTTTACACTTTCACACCACTTTAAGTCACGGCACATTTCTCTGTGTGAAGCTCAGGCTGCTCTCCCTGGGGAGAGCGCGTCACCACGAGAGCAGTGCCACCCATTTTTTTCTTTCCCGTCTGCAGCAGTATTGGCTTCCCTACCAGAGTGGCTGTTTTCTATTAAATTTTGCCAGGGACAACTCTCTTGTTGCCGTTAATTCTTTTACGTAAGCTAAATATTTTTTAAGACATAGGACCTCGATTCATCGACTCATCTGAAAGACTAGCACCCAGACCACCATTTATGGTCTAATGGATGGGGGGAAAGTTTAGGGCCTAAACGGGGTCAAACCACCGCACACTTCCGACCCGGACTTTTCAAATTCTTTGGCAGGCCCGTTACCTCTAGACCACCATCCATTCAACGAATGAAAGGAAAGCTAGTAAGGCTTTTTCTTTTTTCAGTTGTAACTGAAATCAGTATAATGTATGCATGAGGTGGGGAGATGGCGGTGTCACTGATGTTATTGTTATTATAAATGAGGTATGACCCAAGTTTATACAGTCATAAAAATGTATTAATATATCTTATCTAGGAGTACTCATCTGCTGATGTGGTGATCTGATATTAGATCCTGACAGCTTTGTGTATGTGTGTGTGTTTGTGTGTGTGTGTTTGTTTGTTTGTTTGTTTGTTTGTTTGTGTGTGTGTGTGTGTGTGTGTGTGTGTGTGTGTGTGTGTGGTGTTGTGTGTGTGTGTGTGTGTGTGTTGTGTGTGTGTGTGTGTGTGTGTGTGTGTTTGTTTACATCATGGGTGATTTTGTAATTTTTTTTGTATTTTGTACCACTTTATGTCACAGCAGATTTTTCTGCTTGAAATTCGGGCTGTTCTCCCCAGGGAGAGCGCGTCGCCACATGTGCAGCGCCTACCCTTTTTTTTTCTTTTTCCTGCATGCAACTGTATTTGTTTCCCTATCAGAGTGGCTTTTTCTACAGAATTTTGCCAGGGTCAGCCCCTTGTTGCCGTAGGTTCTTTTACGTGCGCTAAATAATGATGTGTGACACACGGGACCTCGGTTTATCGTCTCATCCGAAAGACTAGCGCCCAGACCACCACTCAGGGTCTAATGAATGGGGAAACAAATTTGGGTTCAAACGAGGTACGAACCACCACACACTCCGACCCGGACTTTTCGCTTTCTAGGCCAGGCGCGTTACCATCTACACCACACATCCACTTCTTTCGTTTTCACGGAATTCCGTTTTGGGGATTTTGGATTTAAAAAAAAAGAAGATTAGATCCAAGACCTTCAGTCCTGATGAAAATGATCAAATAGACAACCTGTGATGAATTCCTCCTTGAAAATCCTTGAAAGTGAAAGCTTGTTTATCTGAAGTATTCTCATTAAGGAGGATGATAAACTTAAGATACATTTTTGTTCTGAAAGATAAAGAAAGGTTCGAATACGTGTGAGTGCGTGAATATTATGAACAAGAACTAGCAGACAAAGTTTTCCGGGGAGGTAAATATTCATTTGGAGCAAGAGTTTGAAGCTGAGGCCAACTTCCAAGGGCAGAGGTGACGCTTTGTTCGGACTCCGGGTGCTAGGAAACAGATACAAGGTTACAAAAACACCGCCCGATGTGCCTCATGCTGGGGGCCTACATGAAATCTAGGCTTCGTGCTGATTTGAAAAAACGACGTGATGAAGACAAGTGAGCATTGTATTTTCGCTTCTACATAGGGCTATTTCATCTCAAGTGCAGCATTCTTTTGCTGACTAATATTAACGGGTAGATGCGGTATCAAATTGTATTGATAGATAATAAACTTTGCTGTTTAATGTTAGCTTTGGTAACAAAATTATTCTAAACCATTATAAATAGTATATATATACATACAGAGATCATATATATATATATATATATATATATATAATATATATATATATATAATATAATATAACATATATATATATATAGCACCTCTCTCTCTCCCTACCTCCCTCCCTGTGAGAGAGTATAAATTATATAGAGAGACAGACAGACAGACAGCGACACACAGAGAGAAAGAGAGACAGAGACAGACAGACAAAGAAAGAGAGAGAGGGAGATTTGATTTGATTTGATTTATTCTTATTCTTATATATATATATATATATATAATATATATAGAGAGAGAGAGAGAGAGAGAGAGAGAGAGAGAAGAGAGAGAGAGAGAGAGAGAGAGAGAGAGAGAGAGAGAGAGAGAGAGAGAGAGGAGAGAGAGAGAGAGAGAGAGAGAGAGAGAGAGAGAGAGAGAGAGGAGAGATCTGATCAAAATTTTATTTCCAGATGGTACATTGAGTAAGCAATAAAGTTGCTTTTTTCATCAAGCCATCTATCTATCTATCTATCTAAAAAAAAACCCAAAAAAACAACCAAACAACAAAAATCCAAACAAACAAACAAAACCAAAAGATACAAAAATCAAACAAGGTAACAAAAAAAGTAATAATAAAAAAATATGAATAAAAAAATTAAAGAAAATAAACACCCCCGCCCCCCCCCCCACAAAAAAACAACAACACAAAAACACAAAAACAAACCACTTAAACAAAAAAGAGAACCTAAAACATTTAAAAACAAAACAAAAAAAAACAGCAAGCCAACAGCAAGTACAACCAAGAAAACCCTATTAAAAAATATTTAGGTACAACATTGTTATGAGAGCAACAACAACAACAAAATGAATTTTTAAAAATGTAATGATAATAATAGTAATAATAATAACAACAATAGTGAAAATAACAATGATAATGATAATACATTGTAAGATTTACTCTTTCAGTTAGGTTACACACACACACACACACACACACACACACACACACACACACACACACACACACACACACACACACACACACACACACACACATGCGCTCGCATATACACACACAGACACACATACACACACACATGCATGCAACTCATTCACTCACGCACGCACGCACGCACATGCATATAAATATCAAACACACACACATACACACACATACAGACACATACACAAACACACACACACTTACACACACTCACACACACACACACACACACACACACACACGACACACACACACACACACACACACACACACACACACACACACACACACACACACACACACACACACACACACACACACACACACTTACACACTTACACAAGCATACAACCGCTCGCGCATATACACACAGTTTTTGTTGTTGTTTTTTTAAAATTTTTTTTAGAGTTAATGGGGAAAAAATAAGAATAATAACAGTCAAGCAATTTTATCAGGTTATAATATCATCCATTCCACATTCATACTTTATGTAAAAAAAAAAAGTCATCCACAAAACAAGTAAACATATTAAAAACAACAAAAAACAGGAGCAAACATCATAAGGATTGATACACAAATTATCAACAAAATAGATTATATAAATCACGACATTTTCATAAGAGGGAGACAAAGAAAGATAAAAACAAAGTTCAAAACAAAACAATAACAACAACAACAACAACAAAAACCAAGCAAACAGATACACACACAGATATACACACACATATACCCACACGCGCGCGCGCGCAGGTTCGCGCGCATGTCATCAATAAATTTCATTTTAAAGGAAATATGTGCCTGTATTTTAGATTATTCATGTAACGGAACACAAGGTAATCATGATGGACATAGATATTGAGCTTTCTTGAAAAGATCATTAATGAAAAGTTTACACAGAATCCATTACATTCGACACACACGTGATTATTAATTAGGACAAATATGAAGAGAGAGAGAGAGAGAGAGAGAGAGAGGAGAGAGAGAGAGAGAGAGAGAGAGAGAGAGAGAGAGAGAGAGAGAGAGAGAGAGAGAGAGAGAGAGAGAGAGAGAGAGACAGACAGACAGACAGACAGACAGACAGACAGACAGACAGACAGACAGACAGACAGACAGACAGACAGAACAGAGAAGAAGAAGAGAGAGAGAGAGAGAGAGAAGAGAGAGAGAGAGAGAGAGAGAGAGAGAGAGAGGGAGACGGGGGGTGGAGACTACACAGTTGAGAGAGAGAGAGAGAGAGAGAGAGAGAGAGAGAGAGAGAAGAGAGAGAGAGAGAGAGAGAGAGAGAGAGAGAGAGAGAGAGAGAGAGAGAGAGAGAGAGAGAGAGAGAGAGAGAGAGAGAGAGAATGCAAGCCAATGCAATGCAATGCAATGCAATGCAAGGCAAATTCTTTTATTTGAGGATAATAGATAAGTACTCGTGTGCTTTTTTATATCCAGTCCTTTTCATGGATAATATCAAGATAAAAAGATAACCTGAATTAAACAACAACAGTTATAATGATCCAAATACCAAGAGCAAGAAACCATAGCAATATCAAACAACAGGTAAGAAATAAGACAGAGATAAAATAATAAGGTAATGATAGAAAAAGGTACTCATTCAGAAACGAAAATAAGAAGAAGATTCAATGATGATTTTGATTTGAATAATAAAAAAGCGCAATAATTAAAGAGTAAACATGATAATATGGTAGGTTAAATGACTTAAAACATCAATCCACCACAATCTATCATCAAAATAAGTTATATAAGTAGGTAGGACCACTCATTTTTTCAGACGTCATAGAATTTGATGTTTGTCATCTCAAATGAAAGATAGTAGCAAGATCAAGAAGCATGCAAAATTTCATATCATTATCTTAGACGGTATTTGAGATATACCACTTTAAAATTTTTCAGATGGGATGAAAATGTCATTTTGTTATATAAAGCCTTATTTGGACATCTCCCTCATGCTTATTATGAACCTGACAGTGCTGACACTAGTTTTATATTGTTTTATTTTACTTTGAAGAAACAAATATCTAAAAAGCAGAA
>JASPKP010000967.1:17500-20000 GCA_030674155.1 Stramonita haemastoma
ACACTGTTGTCTGTTTGTGAGAAAGGAACCTAGTAGTCCTAGGGTGTTTATAGAAATGTTATACAGTTCTAGCTTTTTAAGGAGAAGTTTGTAGTCAATTGTATCAAATGCTTTTTTGAAATCAACAAATAATACTCCGCAAAATTTATTGTTATCAATGTTTGATAGCCAATTGTCTACAAGACTGGTTAATGCTGTATGGCAGGGGTGCTTTTGTCTAAATCCAGACTGATTAGGATGAAGTAAGATGTTGATTTCTATATGATGGACTAAATATTTATTCATATGTTTTCCAGGGGGTTTGAAAGGATAGGTATATTAGAGGTTTGTCTATAGTTTGAAGGATCTGAAGTATCACCAGACTTGTAGATGGGGATCACTTTAGCACATTTGAAGGCGTTGGGGAAATAGTTCTTATCAAGCCAAAGGTTGTATATATATGTTAGGGTGTCTGTGATAACTGGAGCTGACACTTTTAATATTTTGCTTTCTATTCCATCCAGACCAGGCCTTCTTGATTGTTTGGGGTGAGTCAGATATTTATAGACCTATGAAACAGACATGAATGGTAAGTGAAGTTTTGAAGGTATAAGCTTATCTTGGCAGTATTGTTTTAATTTATTGAGGTCATTGGATTCTGAGTTATCATTGCTAATTACGTTAGAAGAAACATTGATGAAGTGGTAGTTAAGTTTTTCAGCAGAGATGTCTTTGATTACATTTGATTTGGAAGATGATTGATTTTTTGTTATATGATTGAGAGAGAGAGTGAGTTTATTAATTTATTGTTTTATATCGAGGATAATGGGATAAGCACTCTTGTGCTTTTTTTTTACGTCCAGTCTCCGTGTGTATGCAGTTTTGTAAATGTCATCCATTCCCGGCGGCACGCGATGGCCTACACTTACGAAAAGCGGAACAGGATTTAACGTGTGCGCAAGGTGTTCTGCGTGCGTTCACACACGGGGCCTTGGTTTAAAGACTCATCCGAAGGACTTTTGGGGAGAGTGGAGTCGGCACTGATGTAGTCAAATCCAGGAGAAAAATCTCCTCGACGGTATCGGAACCCGGGTCGTCAAATTGCCAGCACAATGTTCTGACCACTAGGTTATCCATCCCCCTTGGTCATTCCTGGTGTGTGCAGCTTCCAAACGCCTAGCTTTTCCCAGCACACAGAAGATTAACTCTTGTCTGTTAAAAGGATAAGGCACACTGTTCATGATACGTAATGGTGTGGGTGGGTGTGCATGGGTTGGGGGATGGGGTGGGGTTGTTGGGGTGGGGTGGGGGTTGTGGTGTGGGTGTGGGTGGGAGATGTGTGTGTAGGTGTAGGTGTGTGTGTGGGTGTATGTGTGTATTTTTGTGTGTATGTGTGTGTACATGTGTGTGTGTTTTGTTGGGTGATATATATCCACCCAACAAAACACACACACATGTACACACACATACATATATATGTATATATATATATATACGTGTGTGTGCGTGTGTGCACGTGCATGCGTGTGTGCGCACGTGCATGCATGTGTGCGTGCGCGTGTGTGTATGTGTGTGTGTGTGCGCGCGCGCTTGCACGCATGCACACGTACGTAAGCGTCACCGTAAGCGTCAACACGCTTAAATTCGCATTTTGTGTGTACACTCACAATTGCACATGCAAGCAAGCATGTACGTACACACCTTCATGTGTTGTTTTTTTCTTATCTCTCTCCAGTTCTCCCATCATTTATCAAACCTAGTTCTCTGAACCAGCCCAAAGCAAACGCAGCTAGCGTAGTACATTCCCTACCCCCCCAAGCCCGATCTATCTATCTATTTACCTTACTCGTGACCAGGCATAGCCTAGCCCCCACCCCACCCCCACCCCACCCCCACCCCGCCCCCAAATCAATCTTCTGCAGTGTTAGCACAAGTGTCAGGCGTGGCACCCCAGTATAAACACAGAACAAACCTGGTCCTTCAAGGTCTGTACACTCCAGGATTTGGGGGGCTTGAAGAGCGAGTGAGAGCTACTAAGAACAATGGTGCTGCCTGAAACATTCACTGCACTCAGCTATACTAGTGTGGGTGGGCGAACAAATTAATAGGGAAAAGGCCACCCCCCAAAAAAAAACAAAAAAAGGGGGGAGGGGAGGGAAGGGAGGGAGGGGGGAGACAAAGGGGGTGGGGTGGGGGTGTTGGGGTGGTGGGGGGTAGGTAGCCAGAAAAAAAAGATAAAAAAGAGGAAGGAGCTGTCAGTCGGGCTGGACAGGTTAAGTGTTGATGAAAAATGGAGGATCTGAGGACGTTAGGAACCAGTTTGTTTTGGGTTTTTTTTTCCACTCGAGTGCAAACGTGTGTGTGTGTGTATGTGTAGGTTTGAATTTGCAAAAAAAACCTATAAATCGTTATTGATTGCTTGTGTGTTGTACCGGTCGAATGCAAGCGCTTTGATTTGTTTTTTTACAAGATATGGGGCTATATAAATTCCATGTATTATTATTATTATTATTATTATTAT
>JASPKP010000967.1:25000-27500 GCA_030674155.1 Stramonita haemastoma
GGAAAAAAGTCTTCTCTTGTATACACTCGCAGTACCACAATCCTGCTTTCCCATACTGCAGTAAGAGAGAGAGAGAGAGAGAGAGAGAGAGAGAGAGGAGAGAGAGAGAGAGAGAGAGAGAGAGAGAGAGAGAGAGACAGTGCGCGCACGCTTATCAGTCTGGGTGACCCCTAGAGTGTTAAACTGGGGAACACCCAACAACCCAGCAACATTAGCACCTGAATGGAGTGTCATCGACAGAAATGGACATCAAAGGAATAATACAAAACAAACAAACGAACAAACAAAGAATAAAAAAGGGTGACAACTCCGACCCTCATCTTTCCTCTGGCCCTCTGTGGGCGCAAACCGGTTGGTCTGGTTTGTGTTCAAGCTCTGTGCATGTGCCAAGCTCAGCACATTGATTCGTCACCATCACATCAGGGTTTCTACACCCTCCTCTCCTCTTTATCTGCTACAAACGTTTCCGAATGAATAAAGAAATGTAAGGGTTGTTTAACTAATAGGTCCTGTTTAGCTTTGGGTGGAGGACACTTTTGGGGTGTGTTTTACCGGTGACAGACACACCCAGCCCAACTGTCCGCTTGCTTGAAGAAGAAGAAGTAGAAGAAAAAAAAGTAACCGGGGGAAAAAGAGAGATGTTTGTTCATCATTGGCACGAACATGCCAACGTGCCAAAAAAATAGTGGTGGGAGATGGGGGTGGAAAGAAAGTGGGGTGATATAGATAATATATATATATATATATATATATGTATATATATATATATATATATTTTATGTGTATATATATATGCATACATTATATATATGATATAATATACATTTATGTGTGTGCGTGTGTTTGTGTGAGGGAGACAGAGAAACAGAGACGGGAAGACAGATTAGAGACAAGGACAGAGAGACAGAGACAAAGACAGACAGGCACATAGACAGACAGACAGACAGACAGACAGACACACACACACACACACACACGCACACACACACACACAGAAAGACAGACAGACAGGCAGGCAGGCAGAAAGAGACAGAGAGACAGACAGAGAGAGAAAACCGATATAGACAGACTGAGAGAAAAAACAGAGCGAGAAGGACGACTTATTTCACCGATCAGGCCATTTTGTACACGCATAGATGCACACTTATGCACTTCACTTCACTCTCAAAACTTTTATTAGACTAACAAATAACCCTTAAAAAAAACTGTCAGCCATAGCTCATTAATTCTTACAGGCTCACACTTATGTAGCTCACATGCTAAGTTTTCTTCCAGATCAAAAAGCTACGGTGAGGATCGGTTTGACGGCATTAGTCCTGAATCAGGATACACCGTGCTCAAAACTGTGATTAAAAGAAACGTCTTTAGAGACTATACACCTGTATTTATTTTGACTACTTTTCCTTCTATGTTCATAGAATTACCACTCTTACATCCGCACTGCCGTACTAAGGCATCCAAAGAATTTTTAAAAAACCAAACACATTTTTTCAGAAAGACTAGCCCCTCATTCATGTGATTTTGCTCACATTTGGTAGGTTTGAACTTTTGTTTATTAACTTTTTCAGCAAAACACTGTACCCCTTTACTCCTTTGTCGTCTGCTAGCTTCCTAACCCCAATATGCATGCGCCGGGGTCAAGGGTGTAGGAACACAAACAATCCTCATTTGATGATTATTTCTAACTTTCTCATCCCTACCTGGTATTGCTCTATGTCCTCAATTCCAAAAAACAAGTGCACAGTACATTTTTTCATACTTTAAATAATCTGTGAAAATCAATAAAAAAAATGTTTCCGACCCGCACTCTTTAGAAAAATACTACATGACCCCCTAAAATAACACCGGAGTGTAACCAAAGTAGCCCCACATTAAGGGAGAAAACCCCTCTTTCTTAGTACAGGGGCACTGTGCACATTTGTATGCAACTGTAACCCAGTAGTGAGTGGGTGATAGAGAGGGAAGGGTTAGTAGATTTATTTAATTTTTTGTTTTGTTTTTATTTCATACCACTTTATGTCACAGCAGATTTATGTGCGTGAAATTCGAGCTGCTCTCCCCGGGGAGAGCGCGTCACCACAAGTGCAGCGCCTACCCATTTGTTTTTCCTCAGGGATGGTGTCTAAAACACGACACCTGTGTGCATGCTGGTTTTTCTTATATTATAATTTTGTCATCTGCTCCTACCGGCACACGATGGCCTGCTCTTCCGAAAGGCGGAACGGGGTTTTAACGTGTGCGCAAGATGTTCTGCGTGCGTTCGCACACGGGGCCTCAGTTTATAGTCTCATCCAAATAACTTTAATATTCAGTTTGATTCGTCAAACTGGGAAGAAAGGGCGAGGCTGGGTACGAACCCAGAACCTCACAGTTTACTTGTTGGCAGGCGAACGTCTTAACCATCCTGCCACCTTCCTTCCTAGGGTTGGTTACCCTATACTGGGTCACTCTATAGAGGGTTACCCTATAAGAAGTTACCCTATAGCAGGTTACCCTACAG
>JASPKP010000967.1:32500-33977 GCA_030674155.1 Stramonita haemastoma
TTTACTAGGTGATCAGTTGTACATCTTCCTCTTCGAAAACCAGCCTGGTTTATAGGAACTATATTGTTTTTTTCACAATAATGCCATAGACGTTTTTGAACTATTTTTTCAAGTACTTTTCCAACATGAGAAGTGAGGGCAATTGGTCTGTAGCTGCTTAATGCTGATTGAGATTTGCCGCTTTTAAGAACTGGACTACAATCGACTGCTTCCAGACATTAGGAAGAGTGCCATTTATCCAACATTTTTGGAGAAATGAAAATAGTACTTTTTTCCAACTCTCGGGCAGATTAATTAACATTTGATAAGACAAGCAATCAATACCAACTGCTGACCTGTTACTTCTAAAAGATTCAAGGACTTCAACAAAATTCATTGTATTGAATTTCAGAGTTTAGATAATGCAGATTATCTAGTGGAGGTTCTGCCATATTTACTAGTTCAGCTCTTCTTGTCTTTTATGTCTAGCATCAGGAGACAATTCTGAAGTCAAACTACTTTCAGAAAACATTGTATTAAAGGCTTCTGCTTTTTCTGCTCTGCTTGGGAAACTATTGTTTTCTAATTTTATTGGATAAGCTGGTAAGTGAAATCCATTTTTCATTTTATTGATCTTCTTCCAAACCTTTTGCATATCTTTTGATTCTGATACTTCCTTTAGGCAAAATTCTGTCCAATATGTCTTTTTTTTGCTTTTGCAATTGTTTTCTTGCATAGCTGCTTAGCTCTTTTACTATTGATAAGATTTTCTTCAGTTCTATCTTTAAACCATATTTTGTATTTCTCTTTTTTATAATGAACTGCCTCTTCACAATCTTTTGTCCACCTATATTGCCTTTATGCTTCCCACTGCATTGATTTTTACGTTTTGGGAAATAGGAGCCAGCAGCTGAGGTAACAGTTTTGGGAAAAAAAGCCTTTTGAAAATATTTACGTCATCATTTTCCACACTTGCCAAATCATAAGGTCAAGGTGTGTTCGGAATGACTCCCAGTTTTTCCAAATTTTAAAAAAGTACTTTGGGAAATTTTTTTCAAATTTCCCGGGAAATCTAGGATAATGTTTTTACCCAAAAGATATTGAAATAGGAAATTTGGTTTATACCAAGACAATTTTTTCATTAACATCCCCTGAAGGCCAACCCCAAATCCAAAAAAAAAAGTCTACGACCCAAATTTAGTCCTTTTTTAAAAAAAGTTTCCTCCCTTGCCTGTAGATCTTCCACGAGTGCTTGTACTACATGATTCTTTCTTTAAAAAAAGTAAATCCCGTTCGTTTTTGGCCTGTTTATGGGCTTTTAAGTGGCGGCAAGAAAGGGGCCCACACTGTGGACGGGATCCCGGACGTTGGTTTAAAAAAGCCAGACAACACCCGCACCCTGCTCCCCGATTGTGTGTGCTATACCGGGGGTTTTAATGAAATTTAAGGGGGGAAAAATGCTTTCACTCTGTTGGGAAGAAATGGGGTCTGCTGTAAA
>JASPKP010009681.1:0-2500 GCA_030674155.1 Stramonita haemastoma
TGTGTGTGTGTGTGTGTGTGTGTTGTGTGTGTGTGGTGTGGGTGTGTGTGTGTCACTATAGTGACTGTAACGCTGTCATTGGTGTTGGACCAAGGCCACTGTGTACGTGACTTGATCTGATTTGTCGGGGCGTGTCTGTGCGTGTGTGTATGCACTCTTCATGGCAAACTGGTCTATAACCGTCAACCCCACGTTATGTGGCAATGGAAAATGCACGAAAGAGAGGTACTTATACCGTCAGTATAGGTACACATCCGTCAGTCTCGGAAGACTATGGAGTTGCACTCTAGGCTCTAGAGCGCAAAGCCTGTATAGTAAGTATAGAGGGCAAGCTGTTACCCATGCAGCAGACTCCCCCTCTCCATGTCGCTGGAATGGTCCATTGGAAAGGCAATCGCCGATACGAATGGTTCCAGTGCCGTCGCAGGAGCCACCAGAACGTTGCCATATACAGCCCTCAACAGTACTTGTAAATTTGCACTCTTTGGGAAGAAAAAGAAAACTGTCGGTAGAAGCGTTTGTCATGTTCCCTCCAAAGACCAGGTCCAGAGATGATGATGATGATGATGATGATGATGATGATGATGATGATGATGATGATGATGATGATGATGATGATGATGATGATGATGATGATGATGATGACGACGACGACGACGATGACGATGATGACGATGATGACGATGATGATGATGAGAGAGGGAGACAGAGAGAGAAGAAGATAGAGAGGGCGGGAGGGAGAGAAAGAGAGATGGGGAGAGAGAAGGAGAAAGAGAGACAGACAGGAGAGAGGTAGAGAATGAACGAGAAGGAGGATAGAGAAATAAAGATGAAGAGAGACAGACAGACAGACAGACAGACAGACAGAGAGAAGGAGAGAGAAAGAGAAAGAGAGACAGAAGGACAGAAGAGAGAGAGAGAGACAGAAGGACAGAGAGAGAGAGGGAGGGAGAGAGAGAGAGAGAGAGGAGAGAGGAGAGAGAGAGAGAGAGAGAGAGAGAGAGAGAGAGAGAGAGAGAGAGAGAGAGAGAGAGAGAGAGAGAGAGAGAGAAGGAGGACAGAGAGACAGAAAAAGGGAAAGAGAGAGAGAGACACACACACACACACAGACACACAGACACACAGACACACACACACAGACACACACACAGACACACAGACACACAGACACACAGACACACACACACACACACACACACACACACACACACACACACACACACACACACACAGGGACAGACATACAGACAAAGAGTTCTTCCTGGTGCATGAAGATTTCACTAAGGCATTTGACCTTGTCAGTACACAAGATTTCTTTCAAACTTCTTGAAAAGATGATAGCCCCCAAAGCTCCGTAGCAGGCACTATGAAGTTTAGTCATGCAGACACGAGATACATAATCATACACAGTGGATCATGGTCGGGGCCTGATCCCATTACCAGTGGTATCAAACAGCGCTGCACACTTGTATCACTATTCTTTAGAATTTCCTGTTCATCATCGTGTAGCAAAAAAAAAAAAGATGGATACGTCACTAAGATGAATTTACTGATAGTAAGATAGCCAGATAGGTAAATAAAAAAGAACAGAGACAGACAGGAGACAGACAGACAGACAGACTCTGAGAGAGACAGACAGAGACAGAGGCAGAGACAGACTCTCTCAGGCGGGGTAGAGAGAGAGACAGACAAACAGACAGACAGACAGACAGAGGCAGACAGACATACAAACAGACAAAGACAGAGGCAGATACAGACTCTCACAGAGAGTGAGAGAGAGAGAATTAGAGAGAGAGAGAGAGAGAGAGAGAGAGAGAGAGAGAGAGAGAGTGAGAGAGGAAGAAGAGAGTAGAGAGAGAGAGAGAGAGAGAGAGAGAGAGAGAGAGAGAGAGAGAGAGAGAGAGACATACAGATAGACAGACAGATACCAAAAGACAAACAGAGAAGGGCGGGGGACTGGGGCCGGTATGGATAATCAGATAGAAAAACAGAAAAAGGGATCAAATTTGCAAGGGGACACAGCAGAGACTCACAGACAGACAGACAAACACACACTGGGACACAGACAGGATAACATACTCAACAGATACACAGACGAGCAGAGGGACAGAGGAAATCACAGATCACTTTTCTGGCTAGAAAGTTTCAATCCTATAGGCCTTGCACAAGTTTATGCTGAAAACGTACACACACACGCGCGCGCGCGCGCGCATACATGCACACGCGTACACACATATACACATACACGCATACTTTCACACACACACACACACACCAACACATACACGCATATATTTACACACACACACATACACACACACACGCATTCACGCATACACACTCACAAAATATGCGCGCACACACACACACAAACACACACACAGACACACCACAACCAACCCAACCCCCCCCCCCCCCCCCCCCCACCCACACACACATATCACACACACACACACACACACACACACACACACACACACACATAACCAATACATAGTAG
>JASPKP010009681.1:5000-7500 GCA_030674155.1 Stramonita haemastoma
CCAAGCACAATCTACTTCATCCTAATCAGTTCGGATTTCGTGAAAATCACTCCTGTCACTCCGCTCTTATAAGCCTTGTTGATGACTGGCTAAACAACATAAATGACAATAAGTTCACTGGGGTATTGTTTGTTGACTTTGCCAAGGCTTTTGATGTCATTGACCATAGCCTCTTACTTCGTAAAATGGTTTTATATAACATTTCTGACAGTGCTTTATCTCTCCTAAAATTATTCCTAACAGATCGTACCCATACTGTCTTTCTTGGTAAAAAAGAGTCTGGATTTCTTATCCAGAAGTTTGGTGTCCCTCAAGGGTCTGTACTCGGGCCTCTTCTTTTTTCTCTTTATATAAATGATCTGCCACTTTTCATTACAAAAGGCCAGTGTGAACTTTTTGCTGATGACACTTCTATTCATGCCTCTCATCCTGACTTGGAACAACTTGTTATTTCTTTACAAGAAAATGCCAATCAATTACTAAAGTGGACTGAGCTCAACCATATGTCTTTGAATGAACACAAAACAAAATACATGACAATTACTTCTCGACAAAAAGCGACAAAACATCTCTTTTCTCATGCCTCATATTTATCTTGGTAATAACGCTATCATTGAAGTTAACACTCATCGAGTATTGGGAGTCATTATTGATAACAATCTCAGCTGGTCATCCCATATTGACAGCCTATGCAAGCGAATCTCACAAAAGGTATATCAACTTTCAAAAATTAAACATTATTTAGATCTCAATGCTCGTAAACAATTTTATCATGCTCAATATACAATCTATCATTGATTATGCTTCAACGTTGTATGACTTAAGCAGTGGTAACAACTTAAAACCTCTTTTAAGGATCCACAAGAGAGCTCTTAAACTCATACTGTTAAAATCTTCTAGCTTGTCACCTCAAGATTACATTAAACTAGATATTCCTCCCCTTAAATTACCAGCTCGAATACAATAAAGCTGTTACAATGTATCGAATAATGAACGAACTCGCTCCAACTACTGTGACTGCAAGATTTCCCCTTAATCAGTCAAAATACACGAACAATATTACTGATTCGGAAACCAAGGATTGACATGTACAAAACTAGCCTTTCCTATTCAGGAGGAGTTCTATGGAAACACGTTGCCAGAATGCATAAAAAATGCCAGCAGTATCTTGTCATTTAAACGTGCTTATAAATGTCATCTTATGCATTCATTGAAAAATGAGTTAACCTAGTCAATAGTTTGTATTTCCTGTCTTTATTGCTACTATA
The DNA here is from genome assembly GCA_030674155.1 of Stramonita haemastoma. Classification (NCBI taxonomy): domain Eukaryota; kingdom Metazoa; phylum Mollusca; class Gastropoda; order Neogastropoda; family Muricidae; genus Stramonita; species Stramonita haemastoma. The sequence continues at coordinate 6,269 of JASPKP010009681.1, forward strand.
AATGCTAAGCTAAAGACTTACGTCATATACGAGTGTTTTGTTAGTTGAAGCGTATTGATCATAAACTTGCGTATTTCACATTTTAAAGTAGTTTTTATTGTATAATTATCCATACAGTGCATCATCCATTTGTCGTGCATATGCAGCATGCAGTGATCAGTATGTTTTAATATGAGATTGAGTGCGTGTGTGCGTGCAGGTGTATGCGTTTTGTGATATTTTCTTATGATACAAACATTCTTTTTTTTTTTTTTTTTTTTTTTTTTTTTTTTTAGAACTTTTCTTTGTTCTTGTGTTGTCCTCAATAAGGGGAAATAGGGGGGGGGGGGGGAAGTCTCTTTGCTTTTGGGTATTTAGTGTTGTTTGTTAGGTAATGGCTTGTTTTATTTTAATTATCTCATTACCCTGGTAAAAAATTGTTCATAATTTCTCTCTTTGTATCTGTCTGCTGTCTGTCTGTCTGTCTGTCTGTCTGTCTGTCTGTCTGTCTGTCTGTCTGTCTGTCTGTCTGTCTGTCTGTCTTCTCTCTCTCTCTCTCTCTCATCTCTCTTCTCTCTCTCTCTCTCCTCTCTCTCTTTACTTCAGCTGTTCGCCTATTAAATTTGAAAACAGGTATAATTGCATGATTAAGAATCAGGTTATGTACCCCCCCCCCCCCCCCCCCCCAAATTGTTTCTCATTGTTATGATTTTCTTTCCTCTTTTTTGTTTTTGTTATTGTTATAGAAGGCTGGATGTAAAAAAGCAATTGTCATGCTTACTCTATCACCTCTGAAAATAAAATTAATTCAATTCAATTCAATTCAATTTAATTTCTCTCTCTCTCTCTCTCTCTCCTCTCTCTCTCTCTCTCTCTCTCTCCATCCTCTCTCTCTTCCTCTCCTCTCTCTCTCTCTCATCTGCTCTCTCCTCTTTTCTCTCTCCCTTCTTCGTTCTCAATTGTTTTCTTTCTTTTCCTCCTCAGTTCTCGTCTTTCATTTCTGTCTTTATTGTTAAGCAGTTTTGTTTATTTCTTTTTTCTTTCTCTAGATGACTTTTTGCGTCTTTTAAGATCAGATCTAAATCAAGACTTTGTTGTTGTTTTATCGGGGGTGAGGGAAGATATCTGTGGGTGAGTTTGAGATGAAACACGATGAGATTCTAATCAATACAATTTTGATGAACGAGAGAGAGAGACAGAGACAGAGAGAGAGAGAGAGAGAGAGAGAGAGAGAGAGAGAGAGAGACAGAGAG
>JASPKP010009682.1:5000-10082 GCA_030674155.1 Stramonita haemastoma
ACAATGATTTTAAAGTTTTATACAAGTTTTATCATTGGAGCTAATATTTCAATTCATAAGTTGTTATAGCACATCCCAGTTGGTTTGGCTTGCACATTCAAATATTTTATCAAGATTTGTCGAATCCTTCATCTATTAAAAATAAAGTATAAATCAGATATGTAACGAATGTGACTCAGACACATGGTAGTGGTGTCTTTGGTAACGTGCAGGGCTAAATTTGTTTGTAACAGAAAAGCAAAGACAAGTGAACAGAAACAGGAGCTTCAGACACCAGTTGGTTTCATAAACTACATTATTTCACTTACGAGAAGCAATGGAAAGCTGCACTTACAACAACTTTTATTTTTATTTTTTCCGTATCACGCCACATTTCAAGACGCCAAACACATGGCGTCGTTAGTAACGATCGAGAGAACAGGTCAATGATGTCACTAAATGAACACTAAGTATTTACGACAGTAGAAGCTGTATGCAAAAATAAGAAGTCCAGTGTATTTCCCTGCGTACAAAACCTTCAAATCATGACCTTAATTTCATTATCTGGAGTACATTTCTGTTTTTGAGCCAAGCCGATGATTCCACGCCTTTTGACAAACGTCCCATGATGCTAGAATCGATCGATCTAACAGCTGCTAAAGCCTGTGACAATCTGAAATCATCACGAAGAAATGATGAATAAACATCTCTTGAATCTGTATTAACAATCTTTTTATGCATAGTATTCAGAAAGAATAAACAATCTTTCCTCCAAGACCTCAACAGGGGCTGTTGCTTGATGGCGTATCGCGAGTTACACAAAGAAAGTGAACAAGACACCACAGGTTTAAAGTGCATTTGTACCTCAGCACACACTCTCTCACAGCAGACAACGAACCAGAAAGCTTCCCCAGTGCAAACGTACTGAGATTCATACGCGAAGGTCAGTAAGAGTTCGCTGTGACTGATAAAATAGTCCCTTTGTTTGTTCGAACATTACAGCTTTTGAAAGACACCACGTGTGAAAATCGTAATAGGTAGCTCATTTCTCAGGATAGTATTATCCTTTCTTCATCCAACTTGGTGAATAATAGCACAAAAAGCATTACTCTTGACACAACACTTTGGGGTGAAGGTCATGTTCTCTATTTTTAGACAATGCAGCTTTATCGATCGAACGTGGCAAAGACGCCGAGTGTAATGCGCAAGACGCTGATTTTCTTCCTGGTATTTCTTTATGATGCAATCATTTTATATACTTTAACTTACCCAGAAACAAAGTTCTTCATCATACCTTTGCTTTGATAACAAATTTGATTCTTTACACTGAAAATCTAGGGAAATATCAACGATTGATGTGTGTGCTCGAAACCATGTCACAAACTGGGTACAGGAAATCGTGTAAATTTTGCACATAAATGGCTTGAGGCAAGTAAAATAATGCACACACACAAATGATTTCATTTCCTTCATTTCTCCAAACATAGTCCACACAAAAGATGTAAAACATTTTAAGATTTTTGTGTTAGGAGATATTTTATTTGGCTCTAAACATGGTGACCCCCATCTGGCCAGTTTTCAGGAGAATGACCCATATATATATATATATATATATATATATATATATATATATATATATATATATATATGCGTGTGAATGTGTATGTGTGTGTGTGTGTGTGTGTGTGTGTGTGTGTGTGTGTGTGTGTGTGTGTGTGTGTGTGTGTGTGTGTGTATGCTGTGTGTATCTTTTCTTGTAGTAGTCTCTCTCTCTGTTATTGATAGTGCTTTGTAATATTTGTCTGTCTGATGCTGTCTATCTGTCTTTCTGTCTGTCTGCTTGTGTGGCTGTTTGTTTACCCCTTCAGTAGGGTCCATATCTCTTCTCCCACAAGTTTACAGCTAATCAAGAAATTGAAAATTTAAAACATTAAACAAATGTAACAACTTTTCAAGGTTGTTCTCAAATACTTCTTATTAAAAACACGCCCTCCTAACGTTTTCCAACAAGACCTCAAACAGACACCATGCCAACAGAATCCAATCCTCTCTTATAATTTATAATCTCATTGCACACGGGAGCTATCATCATCTAGTTTGTTGGTTAAAACTCGAACTGAAATTTTGCAACCATATACAGATTATTCACATGGAAAGCATAAAAAGCAACTATTCAGTCGTTTCCCATATCGACGCATCAGCCAAGCCAACCTTCCGAGATACATTCAAGACAGTCACACCGTAGTATGATTCCCATAACGAAAGCAATAGCAGCACCAGCTGCAACAGAGATGGCAGCAACAGAAGTGGCGATAGCAGCAGCAGTAGCAGCAGCAGCAACAACAGCAACAGCAGTAGCAGAAGCAGCAGCAGCAGCAGCAACCACTACCACTTCCAACAACGTTACAACAATGGCGATGCAAGAAAAGACTATGTCTATCTTTGCTTTATCATCTTTTATCTTTTATTATTCATTGCTGCTTTTCCCCATAGCCATGAGTATTCAGCTCCTTCGAACAATATTCCACAGACCGAGATAGAGTTGATGTTATGTTGTGTCATGTTGTGCTGCATTGAGCCCCGAAGTCGGAATGTGGCTACCTTAATGATGAGCAAATGTTGTTATGCGTTCCCCAGCTTAACACTCTAGGGGTCGTCCAGAATGTGCACTCTGACTCACTCATCCCACCTGGGAATCACTGTGGGACTGAAATTGCACAATAAATAAGTTTGCGTGTATGCCTGCTTTCAAGCACCTCGCCACATAGGCAGCTATACTCTGACTTCAGAGGATGATTGGCAAATGTTGAAATTATACGCTAAATATCACCATTAGTAAACGTTGGAGCTCTAACCAAGAAACAAATAAAACAATCCCAACACAATCTGATTCTGGTTTGAAAAGAAAGAAAGGTACCAAGTCTTACTATCTTCTGTCACCATAGTATTGCAAGATGCGTCTCCAAGTTTTCATTACATATGAACTTAGTGTCTCTGAAACTTCCCTTCTATGTTCGGTATACTTCTACGATGCATTGTAAAAAGAAATGGATTCGCTTATTCTCCATCGGCAATTACTTTTTTCAAGATTTATATTTACGGTCAAAATGTGTATCCATGCTAATTTTAGTGTCAGCAGCTGTTATTCGAAAAAATAAAGATGAAGATCGAGTTCTCTACTGATTTTGAGATTTAACATCAACAGTGTAAGAAATATGGTTTCAATTCTTATTCAGATTATGGCTATTTAAAAACAAATCGTCAGAACTTTGGACTGAAGTGTGAGGGCTGAGTGAAGGAGCAGCAGCGTGAAAGAATCCCCGGCTGCAGTGTTTAGCATTTTGCAATGTTTGGGTTAAAGCAAATTTTCTTGTACTGTCTGTTTGTTTATCTGTCTCTTTGTCTGTTTCCTCTCTTCTTCCCTTCAATCCCTTCTTCTGTCTAAGTTTCCACTTTCTCTCACCATCATCACAATCGTTGTCGTCGTCGACATTGTCGCAGTCGTCATCCTTGTCCTCCTCCTCCTCCTTCTCATCATCATCACCACAACCACCGCCGCCATCACCACCAACCACCTCCGAGTTTCCACTTTCCCTCACCATCATCACCATCGTCGCCGTCGTCGTCGTCGTCCTCCTCCTCTTCCTCCTCCTCCTCCTCCTCCTCCTCCTCCTCATCATCACCACCATCACCTCACCATTACCACCACCATCACCCACCTCTCCCTCCTTTTCCTTCTCCTTGTCGTCGTTGCCATTGTTGTCGTCGCCGTCGTCATAGTCATGAAGATGATGATGATGATGATGATGATGATGATGATGATGATGATGATGATGATGATGATGATGGTGATGGTGATGGTGATGATGATGATGATGATGATGATGATGATGATGATGATGATGATGACGACGACGATGACGATGATGACGATGATGATGATGATGATAGTCGTGCTATTATCATGATACATGATTTTGGTAATGTGATGTTATTGGCTAGTAGGGTGGAGACAGGATGCAAACAAAGTACATCGGTAAATTATTATCTATTATCTCCAAAATACATCAATTTGCTCGTGTCTCTCCGACTACCTATATATGTCTCTTGATGTGTTTCTGTGCCTTTATGTCTGTCTGTCTGTCAGTCTGTCTGTCTGTCTGTCTGTCTGCTTCTGTCTGTCCCGTCTCTCGTTTGCCGCTCTCTTACTCTCCCCCCCACAACCAAACACCACCCTCACAAAAATTTTGCACGGGACACACCAAAAATTATACACAGCAACCGGCGCGTGCCAGTCAAAGACAACACGCACACACACACGCACACACACACATAAAACACACAAAACACACACACAAACACACACAACACCAAACACACACACACACACACACACACCCCAAAAACACACACACACACAAACATGCTCGCACCACGCACTCACAAAACACATACACACACAAAATTTATATAAAACAACTCTCTCTCTCCCCCTCCCTCCCTTTTTTTCCCCTCTCCCCTTCTCCCCCCCCTTCTCCCCTCCCTTTTTTCTCTGCTGCCCCCCCTTTTCTCCCCCCTTTTTTCTCTCCCCCCTCTCTCCCCCCCTCTCTCCCCCTTTTTTTTCTCTCTTTTTCAACACCTCCCTTTACCTTCAAAAAGGGGAATATTGGCTGCAGAGGATCGGAAGAGGGAGTCCCCTTTTTGAGACTGTTGCTTCAAGAACCTCATTTTTAAATTTGTAGCCTCTTCCAGGGGTTAAAGGTTTGTGTGTGTGTGTGTGGTGTGTGTGGGGTTTTGTGTGTGTGTGTGTGTGTGGTGTGTGTGTTGGTTTTTGTGTGTGGTTGGAAAAGAGGAAAAAGAGACAGGAAAACAGAGAACAGAGAGAGGACAGAGAAAACAGAGGGCAGGAAACAGAGAGAGGGAGAAGGGGAAAAGAAGAGAAGAGAGAGGAGAGAAGAGAGAAAATAAATGTGTGTGTAGGTTGGGGCGGGGGGTGTGGGTGGGGGGGGGGGTGGTGCGTGGTGTTTTTGCTTTTGGGCAGTGTCTTTCGAGCGGTTTTCACAAAAAGTCGCGTTTTGTGGGGGGTGTTGCGTTTTTAGTGTG